>WNWK01010273.1:0-71150 GCA_009830355.1 Cherax destructor | reverse complement strand
TCAGTATATTCAATTTAAAAGAGAGAAATAAAAAAGAAAATAATAAAGCTAAAAGAGATTATGAGGCTAAAGTAGCAAGGGATTCGAAGATTAACCCAAAAGGTTTCTTTCAGGTATATGGAAGTAAGATTAGGGACAAGATAGGACCACTCAAAAGTAACAAGTAACTCAGGTCAGATCACTGACAGTGATAAAGAAATGTGTGAAATTTCTAACTGTTATTTCCTCTCAGCTTTTACGCAGGATGGAACTAGCGAAATTCCAGAAATTATAAATTATGTAGTACAGGATGATAAACTATGCACGATTAGGGTAACTAGTGACATGGTCCTCAGACAAATAGAGAAATTAAAACCGAACAAATCCCCAGGCCCTGATGAACTGTTTGCAAGAGTTTTAAAGGAATGTAAAGAGGAGCTTAGGAAACCTTTGGCTAATCTTTTCAACATATCACTACAAACTGGCATAGTGCCAGACAAGTGGAAAATGGCAAATGTAATACCTATTTACAAAGCAGGAGACAGATCCTTAGCTTCGAACTATAGACCAATAAGCCTTACCTCCACAGTGGGAAAATTTATGGAATCAATAATTGCCGAGGCAATTCGTAGCCATCTTGAAAGGCATAAATTTGTTAATGAATCTCAACACGGTTTTACAAAGGGGCGTTCCTGCCTTATGAATTTACTAACTTTTTTCACCAAGGTATTTGAGGAGGTAGATCATGGTAATGAATACGATATTGTGTATATGGACTTCAGTAAGGCTTCTGATAGTCCCACATCAGAGGCTATTGAAAAAGATTAAGGCATATGGAATAGGAGAATTTTTTTCCTGGGTAGAGGCATGGTTGACAGATAGGCAGCAGAGAGTTTGCATCAATGGGGAGAAATCAGAATGGGGGCATGTCACGAGCGGTGTACCACAGGGGTCAGTGTTGGGCCCTTTCTTGTTTACAATTTATATAAACGACATTGATGAGGGAATAAATAGCGACGTAAGCAAGTTTGCAGATGACACCAAAATAGGTCGCCTAATTCATTCTGACGAGGACATTAGATAACTTCAAGAAGATTTGAATAGACTGATGCAGTGGTCGGAGAAGCGGCAAATGCAGTTTAATATAGACAAATGCAAAGGTCTGAACATTGGACAAGAAAATAACCATGCCACATATAAACTAAATAATATAGATCTTAATATTACTGATTGCGAGAAAGTTTTGGGAGTTCTGGTTAGCAGTAATCTAAAAACAAGACAGCAGTGCATAAGTGTTCGCAATAAAGCTAACAGAATTCTTGGCTTCATATCAAGGAGCATAAATAATAGGAGTCCTCAGGTTGGTCTTCAACTCTATATATCTTTGGTTAGGCCTCATTTAGATTATTCTGCACAGTTTTGGTCACCGTATTACAAAATGGATATAAATGCATCAGAAATCTTCCCTATGAGGATAGACTGAGGGCCCTGAATCTGCACTCTCTAGAAAGGCGTAGAATTAGGGGGGATATGATTGAGGTGTATAAATGGAAAACAGGAATAAATAAAGGTGATGTAAATAGCGCGCTAAAAATATCTAGCCAAGACAGGACTCGAAACAATGATTTTAAGTTGGAAAAATTCAGATTCATGAAGGATATAGGAAAGCATTGGTTTTGTAATAGAGTTGTGGATGAGTGGAACAAACTCCCGAGTACCGTCATATAAGCTAAGACGATGTGTAGTTTTAAAAATAGGTTGGATAAATACATGAGTGGGTGTGAATTAGACCTGACTAGCTTGTGCTAATAGGTCTGTTGCCGGGCCCTTTCCTTAAGTCGATGGGATCTGACCTGACTAGGTCAGATTTACTAAATATAGTTTCAATGATAGGAGTTAACACATGGCCGCTCTCTAATATATACGAATGATGGTATCCTCACCTTATTACCTGTTGTGTTCTTAATTGCATTTAATATTGAAGTTACCTGTGCAGAATTTATTGAGGACCGGTAGAGGGAGCCTTGACAACCCTCACTGAGGCAATCACAAACCTGAGCAAAATAGTTTGAGATTTTGCCGACAAGGTTAGTCCCTATAGTTAAGAAGAACTCGTTAAATTTATTTACCGTATCAGCAAACTGGATGGAGGTTAGATACTTCTGGTCAGTACAATTTCTTTGGTCTTGGCAATTTAGCGTGAGCCCAGTAAGTGTTTCAGGTCTTTTTGATAACGTTCGTCATTTCTTTGAGCATGTTGGCATGACAGAGATGTTTAGTATGTAAGTATTAATGTTTAGATTTAAGTATTGATGTATATCTTTTTGATAGTTCTTTGAGAATTCAGGTATGCTGTTTGGATTTTTTTAAGAGAAACTTAAACACACGAGTAAATTTTCTTGATCATTATTGAATTCACTCTGCTAATCACTGGTGCTTAGTGAAGCAAAAAGAAAATTACTGAAACCTCGTCATGAAGCTTAATGATAATCAAAGCACCATATGTCGCCCATGTATATTTGTTACAAGAATAATTGGGTAATGATTAGCTGTGTTATCAGTAATTGTCAGCTTTTAGAGGAGCTGTTATTTTTGTTCGACTTTGGTCATAGGAAGACGCAGAAGTCTCGGTAATTCTTTAGAGTTTAGTTACTGAAGGCAACAGTAGGTAATTACACATGTTTAAGTAGTCATCTTTTTCTGAGTCTTCTACCTGGTTGAGATTGATGTTCAGGTCACCGGTAATTATTAAGTGATAGTTGGAGTTTTTTTTTTTTCTTTAAGATTGTCTCTAAGGATGCCTGTGCTGGTGTGTGGAACCTGTAGACATCTGTTGCTATTGGGAAACTTGTCATTTTACCTGTAAATTGAGCAAATATGTGTATCAAATGTTCATCTCTGGTACGTGTACAGTCACAGTGTATACATAGCATCTCATATGCAGTGTATACATAGCATCTCATATGCAGAGTATATTGCAGTGCCACCTCCCTTTTGATCTAGTCTGCAGTTATGACTGGCTCGACACCCTACCAATTTGTAGATGTCAACTGTTCCATGTTATAACAAGGTTTCTAATGGAATAAAAGACTATTACTGAGGGAACCTAGTGTGTATTAGTGTGGGACAGCAGTTTGCATTACGGTGGGTACATACCATCAGTTCTTCACTTATACACAAGACACGCCTCGGGGCTTACCTGAAAAAAAGAGAGAAAATAAGTAATTCCTCTTTGACACTTCAAAAAATATAATTGGTAGACAGATACTATAATAAACTAATAATTTGCCATAATATATATTTTCGTAACACACACACACACACACACACACACACACACACACACACACAAGAGAGATAGAGGGGTGGGTAGATTGCATATTCCTGTACTGTAAGAAGGCGTTTAACACAGTTCCACTCAAGAGATTAGTGCAGAAGCTGGAGGACCAGGCAGGGATAACAGGGAAGGCATTACAATGGATCAGGGAATACCTGTCAGGAAGACAGCAGCGAGTCACGGTCCGTGGCGAGGTGTCAGAGTGGGCGCCGGTGACGAGTGGGGTTCCACAGGGGTCAGTCCTAGGACCGGTGCTGTTTCTGGTATTTGTGAACGACATGACGGAAGGAATAGACTCCGAAGTGTCCCTGTTTGCAGAAGATGTGAAGTTGATGAGAAGAATTCAGTCGGATGAGGACCAGGCAGAACTACAAAGGGATCTGGACAGGCTGCAAGCCTGGTCCAGCAATTGACTCCTGGAGTTCAACCCCACCAAGTGCAAAGTCATGAAGATTGGGGAAGGACAAAGAAGACCGCAGACGGAGTACAGTTTAGGGGGCCAGAGACTACAAACCTCAATCAAGGAAAAAGATCTTGGGGTGAGTATAACACCAGGCACATCTCCTGAGGCGCACATCAACCAAATAACTGCTGCAGCATACGGGCGCCTAGCAAACCTAAGAACAGCATTCCGACATCTTAATAAAGAATCGTTCAGGACCCTGTACACTGTGTACGTTAGGCCCATACTGGAGTATGCAGCACCAGTTTGGAACCCACACCTAGCCAAGCACGTAAAGAAGCTAGAGAAACTGCAAAGGTTTGCAACAAGACTAGTCCCGGAGCTAAGGGGTATGTCCTACGAGGAGAGGTTAAGGGAAATCGACCTGACGACAATGGAGGACAGGAGAGATAGGGGGACATGATAACGACATATAAGATACTGAGAGGAATTGACAAGGTGGACAGAGACAGAATGTTCCAGAGATGGGACACATCAACAAGGGGACAAAGTTGGAAGTTGAAGACTCAGATGAATCACAGGGATGTTAGGAAGTATTTCTTCAGTCACAGAGTGGTCGGGAAGTGGAATAGTTTGGGAAGCGATGTAGTGGAGGCAGGTTCCATACATAGCTTTAAGAAGAGGTATGATAAAGCTCATGGCGCAGGGAGAGTGACCCAGTAGCGGCCAGTGAAGAGGCGGGGCCAGGAGCTGTGACTCGACCCCTGCAACCACAACTAGGTGTGTACACACATACACACACACATTCACACACACACACACACACACACACACACACACACACATATATATATATATATATATATATATAAATCAGTGTTAATTGGCTTAAGCCGTCACGGTAGGAACTAAGCCACACTCGTGGACAGCGACAAACGTGGGTCCGAATCCTGCTGGTTGCGATCTTAGTGTATATACCTCCGCTTGTTTCTACGAGGTACATTGATATAGCATCGCTCGTGAAGTCAGAACACACAGGAGAAAGAAATAGCTGGAGACGATGCCTGAGTGAGGCTCACTGGTGTGTTCGGCGCTAGTAATAAACATGGCAAGACAAACAAGAGAGTACATATAGAAACACTTGGAAAATTGATATAATACCGCCTACCCTCCACTTGATGTTCAACAGATATTACTCTAGTTGTGGGTCCCTCTTCATGGATTACTGTGACATGTACGACTTCGTCTTCCACTTTATAAATGAACTGTTCCTTTTTGGTACCTCAGTGTTCTCCTTCCAGCAGAGTCGTATGTTGAAATATAAAGTTAGTAGCGTTTGCATATTAGCGGTAAAATACACCGAGAAGTATGTGAATAACATACAATATGCGTTGTATGGCATTTTATTGTGCAGACGTTACTTCCACCAGGGACTCTGATAATCCCTGGTGGGCGAAACGTCTTCATAATATAATGCTTAAACAGCACACTGTATTTTATTTACGTAGCGTAAGGTTTATTGTTGAGTTGATGTTATATCTTCGATGGAGCATGAGAGTCTTGTCTGTGACGTTGCCAAGAAGCCTGACATAGTGTAAAAGCTTGTGGTCTTGTGTAAACAGTGACATAGCCATGTGTTTCCTAAGATAACACCATGAAGATCTGATCTTTGACCAAGATCATCGATCTTGCTGCTAAAGACAGTAAGATCGTCAGATTTTTACCCTAGCTGACACAAAGATAACCTAATCTCTTGCCAATACCTGGTCCTTCTGAAGGCAGTAAGACTGTCAAGTCTTTCCAAAGATTGACCCAATTAAGATATGACCTCTTGTCGCTGAAGATCCGTGAGATCTCCAAGACTTTTTCCTAAAAGACACCAAGACCTATCGGTGTCCCCAGACCTCTTCCCACATCATAAGTGTTCTCAAGCAAGTCGGAAACCACTTTCCATCACTCTCCAGTGTCGTCAACCAACTTTTCGGGGTAAACTGCTGAAGTCTTTAGTCATCTGCGTGGGTACGAAAAGCTGCACCTCTCCCATTACTCCCCATCAACAAATTTCTTACTTCTCTTGAAAATACAAATTCCCTTAAGAGTTTTCTTTTTTCCCTCTTCAAGAGTGAGCTTCATGTCTCTTTAAATGGTTCACAGTATGTCCTCTTCAGGACTACTTTTGCATGGACTCTTCAAGTACGTCTGGTGTTGTTTCCTTTCGAGGAGTCTTGTATGGTATGAATGTCTCCTTAGGTGGGTATCGGTCTGTCTTTTCTCAAAAATGTCTTATGTGCTGATAAGTTGGCTGGGTATTAATGATTCAAATGGGTCTGTTATGGTCTTTACAAGAAGTTCCCAGTATGGTGTCTTTAAGAAGTTCCCAGTATGGTGTCTTTAAGAAGTTCCCAGTATGGTGTCTTTAAGAAGTTCCCAGTATGGTGTCTTTAGGAAGTTCCCAGTATGGTGTCTTTATGAAGTTCCTAGTATGGTGTCTTTAAGAAGTTCCCAGTATGGTGTCTTTAAGAAGTTCCCAGTATGGTGTCTTTAAGAAGTTTCCAGTATGGTGTCCTGAAGAAGTTCCCAGTATGGTGTCTTGAAGACTTCCCCAGTACGATATCTTCAAGTACATGAGCAAGTCCTGAAAGAATACGTAAGAATCTATATAAAAAATAATACTAATAAAAGAGGAAACTAAAAAAACGAGAAACCCATAAAAAATATAACTGAAAAGGGAAAAACTAAATAAAAAGCAATTAAGAAAAGGTAAAGTGCAAAATAGAAAAATAAATGGCAAGGAAAACTCAAAATATCGAAACTTAATAAAGTGAAACTCAAAAAAAGGGAAACTCAAAACGGAAACTTAAAAAAACGGAAAACTGAAAAAGTGAAAAATCAAACGCAAACACAAAAAAAGAAAAACTCTTAAGAAATTTAGGAAAAAAAATATAAAACTAAAAAAAAATTCAGTAAATAACGTTTTAAAAATGCAGCTCAAACGTTTAAGGAAAACGTTAAGCGTGGGAGCCAGGAGGTCGGCACAAAAGAGTGCTACGCTCACGCCTGCACGTAAGGTCGATGCTCTCGTGGTAAAGACGCGAAGAGGATCTAAGCGCCTCCGGAGCCAAGAGACGGCTCCCAGAAGCGTCTTCAGCTGCGCCAATTTATTAGACAATCTTATAATTGGATTCTCCCGCGTTCTTAATGGATAATCGAGTTATGACCGACTCTAGGCCGTGTTGCTGGTATGTACTCTGTACTGAGTACACGTTGTATTGCTGGTATGTACTCTGTACTGAGTATACGCTGTGCTGCTGGCATGTACTGTGTACACGCTGTGCTGCTGGCTTGTACTCTGTACTGAGTACACGTTGTATTGCTGGCATGTTCTCTGTACTGAGTACACGCTGTGTTGCTGGCTGGCATGTACTGTGTACACGCTGTGCTGCTGGCTTGTACTCTGTATTGAGTACACGCTGTGCTGCTGGCATGTACTGTGTACACGCTGTGCTGCTGGCTTGTACTCTGTACTGAGTACACGCTGTGCTGCTGGCATGTACTGTGTACACGCTGTGCTGCTGGCTTGTACTGTGTACACGTTGTGTTGGCATGTACTGTGTACACGCTGTGTTGCTGGCTTGTACTGTGTACACGCTGTGCTGCTGGCTTGTACTCTGTACTGTGTACACGCTGTGCTGCTGGCATGTACTGTGTACACGCTGTGCTGCTGGCTTGTACTGTGTACACGTTGTGTTGGCATGTACTGTGTACACGCTGTGTTGCTGGCGTGTACTGTGTACACGCTGTGCTGCTGGCTTGTACTGTGTACACGTTGTGTTGGCATGTACTGTGTACACGCTGTGTTGCTGGCGTGTACTGTGTATACGCTGTGCTGCTGGCATGTACTGTGTACACGTTGTGTTGTTGGCATGTACTCTGTACACGCTGTGCTGCTGGCATGTACTCAGTACTCGTAGTCCTGTATTTGCGTGTACTCGTATACTCAAGACACAACTAGTACTAACTTTGGCTAACGTACAATCACTACTAACTTCCATAAAATTACACAATTATATTTCGTTCACTTGACTTGCATATAAAAATCATCTTCAATGAAAGACTGAAATCTCTTTTTGGAAAAAAAAATCGAACGTTTTTAAGCTATAATATATTTGTTGTATTTTAATGTATAATTTATTATATTTATTCAGGGGATATCTTAGACACTTCCATAATCTTACAGAAACTGGCTTGATCTTACAGACCGATCCTTAATCTTAAGACACTGCCGTGATTTAACAGATACTGCCATAATCTTAGACACTACCACGATTTTGCAGACACTACCACGATCTCATACTCACTGCCATGATATCATAAATACTGCCATGATATCATAAACACTGCCATGATATCATAAACACTGCCATGATAACATAAACACTGCCATGATAACATAAACACTGCCATGATATCATAAACACTGCCATGATATAAACACTATTATATAAACTGTATCAGAGTATAAAACAAATTTCAACTACACAATAGAGTGGAAAACTAATGTGAAAGACCTGGGAGTGATAATGTCAGAGGATCTCTCTTTCAAAGATCACAACAATGTATCTACTGCATCTGTTAGGAAAACGATAGGATGGATAATGAGAACCTTCAAAACTAGGGATGCCAAGCCCATGATGATTCTCTTGAAATCGCTTGTTCTCTCTAGGCTGGAATACTGCTGTACACTAACGGCCCCTTTCAAGGCAGGCGAAATTGCTGACCTGGAGAATGTACAGAAAACTTTCACGGCACACACAAGTACGTTAAAGCACCTAAATTACTGGGAACGGTTGAAGTCCCTTGATTTGCATTCCCTGGAACGCAGGCGATACAAATACATGATAATATACACTTGGAAAATCCTAGAGGGATTAGTACCAAACTTGCACACGAAATCACTCCCTACGAAAACAAAAGACTCGCCAGGAAATGCAACATTCCCCCGATGAAAAGCAGGGGTGCCATGCTATACTCCAGGTAGTTATATAAACACTGCCATGATATAAATACTGCCATGATATAAACACTGCCATGGCAACATAAATACTACCATGATATAAACACTGCCATGACATAAACACTTCCATTGTAACATAAACACCGCCATAACATAAACACTTGCTATGATAACATAAACACTGCTGTGATAACAAACACTGCTATGATATAAACACTGCCATGATAACATAAACAATACCATGATCTTTTATACACAACCATGAATATTCTTCCATGAATGCTTCATCATTAATATTTTTCTAACATTTAAACTTCAAAATACAAAAAATGTTTGTTAAAATTTTCTGAACAGAAATTTTCAAAAAGTATTCACGGTAAGTCCATATATTTTTCATATCTTCTGAATTCCAAAAAAAAAAATCCTAGTAATTTTCAATGATTTTGCAACGGATTTTTTGTCTGGGACCCATATTATTAATCTACAGTATTTCCTATAGTTGCAACTTTTTGGTCATTTATGAACTCCGGATTTTTAAAAATACAAGAAAACAATGAATGTTTGACTCTGCCTCGGTGCAGCCAACAACAATGATCATTCGAAACAAATACAAAAAATGGCATTTTTTTTTTTTATTTATTTTGAATTTGAATTCGTGTCCAAAGCTGTGTCCTAACTAGTGTCCCGACTCTCGTAGTAAAGATTTAATCAGTCCATCAATCTTGGAGAATTAGTTTTTGAGGTAATGAGTCCCTCAGCCTGGAGAAGTGTTTCAATACCTAGCAATGGTCTCAGGTGCCGTGGAATTAGGGAAGATTCACAAGCGATTACTGGTGCAGTTGAGTCTCATAGTGTTAATTATTTCCTATGTTTACCCTCGTATAGTCCCGTATGACTGAGGCAGGAAAATGTAAACTGTGGAAAACCACAGTGATTCTGGGACGTCATCTTTGAGAACCTGAGGCTGCAGAATGAGAACGTTTCTCTCAGTTCTGGTGAAGCGTAGAAACCAGAAAATAAGATCAGTCTTATTGAGACACTTTTTTTTGTGGAAACGTTTCGCCTACGAGAGACATTATCAGTCCAATACTGAGACAATAGAGAAGGAATATGTGTATAGTAACATGGAGTCAGTTGTAATATAGGTGAGGTGTCACTGAACGGGTGTCAGGTGACGCTATTTGACGCCCTAAAATCAGTTTAGCTTCACCTTCTGACATACTGAAGCTTTCCATGTTCTGTACAACTGTATTGCTAAGATAGATGATCGAGAGTCTTAAGAGTGGCGTTTACTTAAATCTTTTTTGGTTGTTGTTGATAAGTCTTGCATCATTCCACCTCATCATGTGGTTGTGGATATTCCTGTGAATAACCCATTGTTAACATTGCCAGTATTTCAGGTGTGTTTTTGTTCGTTACACGGGTGTGTATGTGTCTCTTTCTCTATTTTTTCACCTTCTCGTGGAATTACATAAACTCTAACTTTAATTTCACCAAGAATCTAGTCCCTCAGTCCCTTTATTCTTGATCCATAAGAATAAAACCTCAAAATACCTGAGCAACTTCAAGTGTGAGAAAGAATTCTATTTATCTCAGCAGTTCCTTGTATAAATTACTCAGAACTGTGAAAACTGGATTGCACATTTCCCTACCATGTTTAAAACTCATCGTTAAACATTAACTGGGAATCAACCCGACATTATTAAACGAGTTCACTGATGGCTTCCATAAGCCAAGGACTGTCTTGCCGTGAGTTCAGACCCGGCTGCTATGAAGTGACTTGTTTACATTCGTGTCGTCATGATTCGGCGAGTTAACCAGAACTTGTGAATAATTGTGAATGTCTAATATACGTAGTGGTAGCTGTTGTGTTGACATATGTATAGTGTATTGATATACGTGTAGTGTTATTTTGACACGTGTGTTGTGCTGACGAATGTGTAGTCTGTGTTGACACACATGTAGTGTTGAGTTGACACATATGTAGTCTGTTAATCTGTAGGTGGCGGCTGGGGTGCTTATTACACTGACAGTGTGTAAGTCATACTGTGTGTTGGAGACGGTGGGTGTGGCGTTGACACATGGCTGGTGTCTGTTACACTGACACTCTGTAGTTTATAGTATACTGCATTTATCACCAGGCTCCTCCAGTCATTTATTATTGCGACGCTTTCCAGTGTGTGTGTGTGTGTTTGTTCTCCCAGAGCTTACTAAGAATTGTTAGCAGTGGTCCAGTCTCAGTTCCTGGACCCGCCTCTTAGTCCACAACTGAGCAGCGTTCTACGTCTCTGCCTTCTTGGACCATCTCATACCTAATCTTGACACAGTGTATGACGTTCATCTTCATTTTCTCGCCCAACGATAAGACCACCATCCGAAGCTCCCTCCTACCAAGACATTCATTCATACTTACCTGCAGAAGCACTCTCAAGCTCCCGGTCCTTGAGATGAGAAATTAGACACATCTGCAACACCTCGATATCTTTATATGAGTTCCTTTCTCCAACCAGTGTTAATTTTCACTTCAGTGCAGAGATGATGTACCAAGACAGTAGAAAATGAGGCAATCAGTCCTTCAACTTTATATATATATGTCGTGCCGAATGGGTAAAACTTGCTCTTTTGGCTTAAGTAGCAATGCTCTGCTTGCCGAATAAGGCAAGTAAAAATTTGTGTATGCAATAATGATTTCACAAAAATCATTCATTGTGATTGTTTATTATTAAATTATTGTAAAATTATTTAGTTGGATTAGGCTAAATTAAATTGCGCTTGTTATAATAAGGTTAGGTAAGTTTTCTAAGGTCTTTTGGTACAAAATTATTAATTTTTACATTAACATGAATTGAAAAAATATGTTTAAACGTATAAGAGAAAATTTTAGAAAGGACTTAATTTTAAATGAGTTCTTGCTAATTGACCAGTTTTACCTATTCGGCACGACATATATACAGGGAGTAGAATGAAATTAGGTTAGAGGCGTCCACACCACCGTATGTCCTTGGGTAGCGAGTACAACATCCAGTTCTACTGGATGCGCTACTGGATTGTGTGGTTCAGTGGTCTAAGGCGTTATGTGTTTTCGCTCACCATGAGGCGGGCCAAAGCAGCATGGGTTCGAAACCCTGGCTAGTGAAGTGTAGTTATTGATCAATGCCACTCGTTCGTGGTTACAATAATATATATATATATATATATATATATATATATATATATATATATATATATATATATATATATATATATATATATATATATAAAACATGCAATAAGATCACAGTAAACAGGTTATATCACAATATGCAGAACAAGTATTGTGAAAAAATAGTGAAATTCCAAGCGCTTTCAGACTTGTCACATAATGTGACAAGTCACATTATGTGATATCACCTGTTATATATATATATATATATATATATATATATATATATATATATATATATATATATATATATATATATATATATATATATATATTATATTGAAGAACTGAATCATTGTGTATTATTTAGCGCAAGAAGTGGTGTAGTCTCGATCCTCCGTGCGGTACTAGCGAGAGACACTGACTCACCACAAGGATTCATTAACCAACTGAAGGGTTCACTAACCTAGTCAAGGGTTCACTAACACAGTCAAGGGTTCACTAACCCAGTCAAGAGTTCACTAACCCAGTCAAGGGTTCACTAACCCAGTCAAGGGTTCACTAGCCCAGTCAAGGGTTCACTAGCCCAGTCAAGGGTTCACTAGCACAGTCAATGGTTCACTAACCTACTAAAGAATTTACTAACCCACTCAAGGGTTTACTAACCCACTCAAGGGTTCATTTACCCACTCAAGGGTTAACTAACCCACTCAGTTTTTTTAACCCACTCAAGGATTAACTAACCCCCTCATGGGTTAACTAACCCACTCAAAGGTTCACTAACCCACTCGAGGACACCGACTAGATGACCTCTATACAAGACAGACGACCCATGATCTCTTAACCCAAATGAGGCCAAAACAAGAATTGGGACGCTAACTCCGCCCTGCTACCACCAACAATATAACACAATAATAACATAGTTACAATTAAAACACTCATCCTGGATGACTTCATCAAGGATGAACCCCCAGATGTGTTGTTATTAAACAACCCATGTGTGTAGAACACTCAACCAATCAGACACTGGGGCTACACTACTCGCCAATCAGACACTGGGGCTACACTACTCGCCAATCAGACACTGGGGATACACTACTCGCCAATCAGACACTGGGGCTACTCTACTCGCCAATCAGACACTGGAGATAAACTAGTCGCCAATCAGACACTGGAGATAAACTAGTCGCTAATCAGACACTGGAGATAAACTAGTCGCCAATCAGACACTGGAGATACACTAGTCTCCAATCAGACACTGGGGCTACACTACTCGCCAATCAGACACTGGGGCTACACTACTCGCCAATCAGACACTGGGGCTACTCTACTCGCCAATCAGACACTGGAGATAAACTAGTCGCCAATCAGACACTGAAGATACACTAGTCACCAATCAGACACTGGGGCTACACTACTCGCCAATCAGACACTGGGGATACACTACTCACCAATCAGACACAGGGGCTACTCTACTCGCCAATCAGACACTGGAGATAAACTAGTCGCCAATCAGACACTGAAGATACACTAGTCGCCAGTCAGACACTGGGGCTACACTACTCGCCAGTCAGACACTGGGGCTACACTACTCGCCAGTCAGACACTGGGGCTACACTACTCGCCAATCAGATACTGGGGCTACACTACTCGCCAATCAGATACTGGGGCTACACTACTCGCCAATCAGATACTGGGGCTACACTACTTGCCAATCAGATACTGGGGATACACTACTCGCCAATCAGATACTGGGGCTACACTACTCGCCAATCAGACACTGGGGCTACACTACTCGCCAATCAGATACTGGGGATACACTACTCGCCAATCAGATACTGGGGATACACTACTCGCCAATCAGATACTGGGGATACACTACTCGCCAATCAGATACTGGGGATACACTACTCGCCAATCAGACACTGGGGATACACTACTCGCCAATCAGATACTGGGGATACACTACTCACCAATCAGATACTGGGGATACACTACTCGCCAATCAGATACTGGGGATACACTACTCGCCAATCAGATACTGGGGATACACTACTCGCCAATCAGATACTGGGGCTACACTACTCGCCAATCAGACACTGGGGCTACACTACTCGCCAATCAGATACTGAGGATACACTACTCGCCAATCAGATACTGGATATACACTACTCGCCAATCAGATACTGGGGATACACTACTCGCCAATCAGATACTGGGGATACACTACTCGCCAATCAGACACTGGGGCTACACTACTCGCCAATCAGATACTGGGGATACACTACTCGCCAATCAGATACTGGGGATACACTACTCGCCAATCAGATACTAGGGCTACACTACTCGCCAATCAGACACTGGGGCTACACTACTCGCCAATCAGACACTGGGGCTACACTACTCGCCAATCAGATACTGGGGATACACTACTCGCCAAACAGACACTGGGGCTACACTACTCGCCAATCAGATACTGGGCTACACTACTCGCCAATCAGACACGGGCTACACTACTCGCCAATCAGATACTGGGGCTACACTACTCGCCAATCAGATACTGGGGATACACTACTCGTCAATCAGATACTGGGGATACACTACTCGCCAATCAGACACTGGGGCTACACTACTCGCCAATCAGATACTGGGGATACACTACTCGCCAATCAGATACTGGGGATACACTACTCGCCAATCAGACACTGGGGATACACTACTCGCCAATCAAATACTGGGGATACACTACTCGCCAATCAGATACTGGGGATACACTACTCGCCAATCAGATAATGGGGCTACACTACTCGCCAATCAGACACTGGGGCTACACTACTCGCCAATCAGACACTGGGGATACACTACTCGCTAATCAGACACTGGGGCTACACTACTCGCCAATCAGACACTGGGGATACACTACTCGCTAATCAGACACTGGGGATACACTACTCGCTAATCAGACACTGGGGATACACTACTCGCTAATCAGACACTGGGACTACACTACTCGCCAATCAGACACTGGGGATACACTACTCGCTAATCAGACACTGGGGATACACTACTCGCTAATCAGACACTGGGGCTACACTACTCGCTAATCAGACACTGGGGCTACACTACTCGCCAATCAGACACTGGGGCTACACTACTCGCCAATCAGACACTGGGGTTACACTACTCGCTAATCAGACACTGGGGATACACTACTCGCTAATCAGACACTGGGGCTACACTACTCGCCAATCAGACACTGGGGCTACACTACTCGCCAATCAGACACTGGGGCTACACTACTCGCCAATCAGACACTGGGGATACACTACTCGCTAATCAGACACTGGGGCTACACTACTCGCTAATCAGACACTGGGGCTACACTACTCGCCAATCAGACACTGGGGATACACTACTCGCTAATCAGACACTGGGGATACACTACTCGCTAATCAGACACTGGGGCTACACTACTCGCCAATCAGACACTGGGGCTACACTACTCGCCAATCAGACACTGGGGCTACACTACTCGCTAATCAGACACTGGGGATACACTACCCGCCAATCAGACACTGGGGATACACTACTCGCCAATCTACTGATGAACACTTTATTGGCATTGCTGTTACTGTGAACAGCAAAATACGACACAAATTTCTATTTGTTCCCTTCCCGTGTCCTCACAGTGCGGCCATTTCAGCCCTTCATGGACCCTTTATTATCTATACGTATTACTTACGAACGCCCTGACTCTAGCATAGACATTCCTGATCTAACTCTTCTCTTCAATCACATCAGCATATTGTATATTTTCTTGCTGACCTAAACGCAAAAGACACAGCCTTCCATGACACCTACACGAACCAACTCCGCAGACAGCTACAGCAACTAGCTACATAAAAAACACCTCATATACCTTGACCCACACTTCAACACCTTTAGCCAGAGGCCGAGGTAAACCTGACATCATTGTCTCAGAGCCAGCCTCTACCTTGACCATCACAGTACACCAGCCTCTCAGAGCCAGCCTCTACCTTGAACATCACAGCACACCAGCCTCTCAGAGCCAGCCTCTACCTTGACCATCACAGTACACCAGCCTCTCAGAGCCAGCCTCTACCTTGAACATCACAGCACACCAGCCTCTCAGAGCCAGCCTCTACCTTGACCATCACAGTACACCAGCCTCTCAGAGCCAGCCTCTACCTTGACCATCACAGCACACCAGCCTCTCAGAGCCAGCCTCTACCTTGACCATCACAGTACACCAGCCTCTCAGAGCCAGCCTCTACCTTGACCATCACAGTACACCAGCCTCTCAGAGCCAGCCTCTACCTGACCATCACAGACACCAGCCTCTCAGAGCCAGCCTCTACCTTGACCATCACAGCACACCAGCCTCTCAGAGCCAGCCTCTACCTTGACCATCACAGTATACCAGCCTCTCAGAGCCAGCCTCTACCTTGACCATCACAGCACACCAGCCTCTCAGAGCCAGCCTCTACCTCGACCATCACAGCACACCAGCCTCTCAGAGCCAGCCTCTACCTTGACCATCACAGCACACCAGTCTCTCAGAGCCAGCCTCTACCTTGACCATCACAGCACACCAGTCTCTCAGAGCCAGCCTCTACCTTGACCATCACAGCACACCAGCCTCTCAGAGCCAGCCTCTACCTTGACCATCACAGCACACCAGCCTCTCAGAGCCAGCCTCTACCTTGACCATCACAGCACACCAGCCTCTCAGAGCCAGCCTCTACCTTGACCATCACAGCACACCAGCCTCTCAGAGCCAGCCTCTACCTTGACCATCACAGTATACCAGCCTCTCAGAGCCAGCCTCTACCTTGACCATCACAGTATACCAGCCTCTCAGAGCCAGCCTCTACCTTGACCATCACAGTATACCAGCCTCTCAGAGCCAGCCTCTACCTTGACCATCACAGTATACCAGCCTCTCAGAGCCAGCCTCTACCTTGACCATCACAGTATACCAGCCTCTCAGAGCCAGCCTCTACCTTGACCATCACAGTATACCAGCCTCTCAGAGCCAGCCTCTACCTTGACCATCACAGTACACCAGCCTCTCAGAGCCAGCCTCTACCTTGACCATCACAGTACACCAGCCTCTCAGAGCCAGCCTCTACCTTGACCATCACAGTACACCAGCCTCTCTCTGGCTCTGATCACATTTCTCGCATCCTTCACATCTCGCCAAACATCCTGGGACTGGGACACACTCAAGCAACACCTAGACAACACCAACATCTCACACAACTATGGCAATAAACTCATCACAGTCACAGACACGCAAATAGCTCATATACAACAATCTATTATACAGGCTGCTGAAAAGGCAGTTCCTAAATGACAATACTTTGTTCCATACTCTTTTCGCCCGTCTGAAAGTACGAAGCGTCTCTTATGCTACCGTCACGGCTTTGCCTCCAACATTCTCACTCTCTTACACACACACACACACACACACACACACACACACACACACACACACACACACAGGTATGATAAAGCTCATGGCGCAGGGAGAGTGACCCAGTAGCGGCCAGTGAAGAGGCGGTGCCAGGAGCTATGACTCGACCCCTGCAACCACAACTAGGTGAGTACACACACACACACACACACACACACACAACACACACACACACACGACATCCAGCACGGTTTCAGGGAAGGGAAATCGTGTGTCGCAAACTTACTGGAGTTTTATGACAGGGTAACATAAATAAGACGAGAGAGAGGGGTGAGTAGCTTGCATTTTCTTGGAATGCAAGAAGGCATTCTACACAGTTCCACACAAGACATTAGTGCAAGAGCTAGAGGATCAGGCACGCGTAACAGGAAAGGCACCGCAATGGATGAGAGAATACCTGAAAGGGAGGCAACAACGAGTCATGGTACGTGACGAGGTGTCAGTGTGGGCGCCTGTGACGAACGGGGTTCCACAGGGGTCAGTCCTAGGACCAGTGCTGTTTCTAGTATATGTGAATGACATGACTGAAGGGATAGACTCAGAAGTGTCCCTGTTTGCAGATGATGTGAAGTTAATGAGAATTAAATCAGATGATGATCAGACAGGACTACAAAGGTACCTAGAGAGGCTGCAAGCCTGGTCCAGCAACTGGCTCCTGGAATTTAACTCCACCAAATGCAAAGTCATTAAGATCGGGGAAGAGCAAAGAAGACCAAAGACAGAGTACAGGCTAGGGGGCCAAAGACTGCAAACCTCTCTCAAGAGAAAGAATCTTGGGGTGAGTATAATACTGAGCACATCTCCTGAAGCGCACATCAACTAGATAACTGCTGCAGCATATGGGCGCCTGACAAACCTAAGAATAGCGTTCCGATACCTCAGTAAGGAATCGTTCAAGACTTTGTAAACCATGTACGTCAAGCCCATACTGGAGTATGCAGCACCAGTTTGGAACCCACACCTGGTCAAGCACGTCAAGAAATTAGAGAAAGTGCAAAGGTTTGCAACAAGACTAGTCCCGGAGCTAAGGGGATTGTCCTACGATGAAAGGTTAAGGGAAATCGACCTGACTACACTGGGGGACAGGAGGGATACGGGGGACATGATAACGACATATAAAATACTGAGAGGAATTGGCAAGGTGGACAGAGACAGGATGTTCCACAGATGGGACACAGCAACAAGTTGTCAAATTGAAAGTTGAAGACTCAGATGAGTCAGAGGGATGTTAGGAAGTATTTATTCAGCCATGGAGTTGTGGAATAGTTTGGAAAGTGATGTAGTGGAGGCAGGATTCATACATAGCTTTAAGAAGAGGTATGATAAGGCTCATGTAACAGGGAGAGAGTGGACCTAGTAGTGACTAGTGAAGAGGCGGGGCCAGGGGCTATGAATCGACCGCTGCAACCACAATTAGGTGAGTACACACACACACACACACACACACACATGCATACGTACATATATATGCGAGAGCTCACCGTCCTGAGAACGTAGATCATTCACCGCTTGGGTGAGGACCAGGCCAGACACTGGCAGTCCCTTATACACACTGCTGAGACACACTGCTGAGACACACTGCTGAGACACACTCATTCACTGCTTGGGTGAGGACCACGCCAGACACTGGCAGTCCCTTATACAAACTGCTGAGACACACTCATTCACCGCTTGGGTGAGGACCAGGCCAGACACTGGCAGTCCCTTATACACACTGCTGAGACACACTGCTGAGACACACTGCTGAGACACACCGCTTACGGGACCACAGGAAATTCTGAAACTTTATTCGGAAGATCACTGGAGTCCCAAAACCAACACTTTCCCAGCATATAACACACAACAATATAGACATTACTCACCCAGCTCAGGCTGCACATGCTTTCAAAGACATCTGAGAGACCATTTTTCACCCTCCAGACCCAGCCACACTCCAGACCCAGCCACACTCCAGACCCAGCCACACTCCAGACCCAGCCACAGTCCAACACACAAAAATGATTGAACACTGGGCCTCTACACACAGCCTGCGCTGGTGACCCTTGTAGGTTAAGCGCTTCTTTTTTATTATAATAATAATGTACACACAGACACAACACCACTTTTGACCCTATCATCTGCCTCGTCTCTCTCAGCTCTACCCACCTCCTCGACACATCTCTCAGCTCTACCCACCTCCTCGACACATCTCTCATTCATGTGAAGGTTCAGCAACCCTATCAGACCCTCAAAGAGTATTTGATAAGGCTGGATCCTGCTTATGGAAGTGAAAAGATAGAAGAATCAATGGTAACATAATAAGATAGGAAACTTTATTAATATGTAAAACTAGTAAAGAATATAAAACGCTTAAACATGAAATTAATCCTACTTGAAGCAAAGAAATGAAAAATGAAATATATAAATAATTAGTGACTTGTAGCTAATATATACTCAATACGTAGTGGAGAATGGTGCCGTGCCGGTGTTCTGGCCACGTAGCTCTGAGTCGTGGTTTGGAACGCTGAGCAGTTGTTGTTGATGATTGGATGGGGGAGGGGGTTACAGGTGGACGTGACTGTTGCCAGTAGAGAACCGCCATGAAACGCTGGTGGGGTTATAACTGGGGGACGGCTGCTAGAATGGTGTGTAGCTTATTATGTGTCGGTTACGAGTGGAAGGGGGACCAGTGTAGGTACAGATACCAGAATGATTAATTGATCTTTTAAATATATATGCTGCCCTTCTTATCTCGCCTGTGTCGGATGACCCAAGCCGACAATCAAGGCTAAAATAAAGAAATAAGAACATAAGAAAGAAGGAACACTGCAACAGGCCTACTGGCCCATGCGAGGCAAGTCCAAGTCTCCAACCGGCTTAAGCCAATGCCCCGACCCAGCCAGGTCAGGTTACATTCACTTAAGGAAGGAGCACTGCATCTGACCTAGTAGCACAAGCTAGTCAGGACCAACTCACACCCACCCGCACCCCACCTGGAGTTAACCATCTCCAGGTAGTCAGGTCACTTCCACTTAAGGAATTAGTACGGCATCCGACCTAGTAGCACAAGCTAGTCAGGTCCAACTCACACCCATCCACACCCACCCATGTATTTATCTAACCTATTTTTAAAACTACACAACGTCTTAGCTTCTATGACGGTACTCGGGAGTTTGTTCCACTCATCCACAACTCTATTACCAAACCAGGGCTTTCCTATATCCTTCCTGAATCTGAACTTTTCCAACTTCAAACCATTGCTGCGAGTCCTGTCTTGGCTGGATATTTTCAGCACGCTATTTACATCCCCTTTATTTATTCCTGTTTTCCATTTATACACCTCAATCATATCCCCCTAATTCTACGCCTTTCTAGAGAGTGCAGATTCAGGGCCCTCAGTCTATCCTCATAGGGAAGATTTCTGATACATGGGATCAACTTAGTCATCCTCCTCTGTACGTTTTCCAGAGCATTTATATCCATTCTGTAATACGGTGACCAAAACTGTGCAGCATAATCTAGATGAGGTCTAACCAAAGATATATAGAGTTGAAGAACAACTTGAGGACTCCTATTATTTATACTTCTAGATATGAAGCCAAGGATTCTGTTAGCTTTATATAAATACAAAATTACACACCAATCGAGGAATCACTCACATGATAGGCGAGCGGCCTTTTAAAGAAATGGTGAGGAATTAAATGACGACGTTACACTACGTACGTCCAAATCAGGAGAGGAAGAATATGCAGCACAAAAACCGAAAGTCAAGTGACTGACAACCGGTTGGAGGGACACTCATCACCTCCCACCGGGTGCAGAAGGACGAGGGTGGGGGAGTAGCGGGAACGATGCACACACCTAACAGAACAAGCAGACTGCCCAACTACCACCATCATTCATTCATACTTCTACCACTCCTATGTAATGAACTTTTCCCTCACAATCCACTTGTAAAATCTCTATTTTCACGTCTTCTCCCCAAAGCTCCTGGTGGTTCTGGCCTTTCACATTATATGCTTCGTCACCTTTCTGACTCTGTCACCTCTGCCCTTACTGACCTATGTAACGCTTGCCTTGATATCGGCTACTTCCCTTTCCTCTTCAAATCTGCAACTGCCACTCTTATTCCAAAACCTTAAAAAGACCCGACTGACCCGAGGAACTACAGGCCTATCAGCCTACTAGAAACCCTCGGTAAGATATTTGAAAGACTAATCAATGCAAGACTAAGGACTCATCTTGAGACAAACCACCTCCTGACTGACCGACAATTTGGCTTCCTCCAACACTGATCGACTCGAGTAGTCCTCAACATCATTCTTAACTACATTCACATTCCTGGTTGCTAAAGACGTGGAGAAAGCTTTGAACACTGGCATTCGGGGCCCTGGTATAAGCTGTGTAACCTTTTTGACCTTCCTCCGAATGTCAAAAAATTGCTCTGCAACTTTCTTGATGACCTTACGATGAGAATTAAGTTCAAAAACTCTCACTTCGACTACACACTTCATGCGGGAATCCCACTAGGCTCTGTGCTCTCACCTACCCAGTACACCCCATACACAAACGACATACCAGACCCAGAATACCCAAGCACACTTACACTAGCATATGCTGATGACATTACACAACTCACCACACACGAAACCACTAGATGCCTATCATTCAGAACACAACGCTAGGTTGACAGGATTAGTGCCTGGGGAAATCCAAAGGCGAATAAAACCCAACGCCAATAAATAAAAAATATCTTACTTTTCCTCAAAGGACTCCACCCACTATCTGTGAAGCTCAGAACCACCACCACACACACACCCATACGACGTACACTTATTACTACCGTTCTTGGAGTTAACCTCGACTCCAAGTTAAGACTTCACAATCACATCAATGTAAAGAGAGCTACGGCTGGAAAAATAAACACGATAAAGCCCACGCAGTGGGCTTTATCGAGTCACAAACAGATCTACCTGGATAAAAGATACACGAGTATTTATAGGATTTAGTCAGGTGGAGAATGCTGCATGTGACAGTCTTCAAAGTAGGGTGATAGTTTAAAACCTTGGGTAACTTAAAAAGAGATTGGACAAGTATATGGGTAGACCTTCTGCAGTGTTACATTCTTGAGTTCTTTGTGGGAAAGCGATGAAGAAGTTTCTTGGCAATAGGTTCAGCTATGTTGTAGAAGCCGTTGTTCTGGTTGAAGTTGTTGGATATACAGATAAATGATGATTCCAGGATTCTTCGGTATTGAGTGTTGTCTTCTCTGGCGATGAGTCTTGCGTTTCTGTAGTTGATTAAATGGTTGTGTGAATTTCGGTGTTGAACACAGGCATTCCTTGGGTCGTCAGATCTGCCTGCGTACTGGTGTTCTGAAATACGTGTTTGGAGGTCTCTGGATGTTTCACCTACGTATAATTTGCTGCAATCATTACAAGGTATTGTGTATACCCCGCTGTCAATAAAGGATCACATTATACTGCTTATGTGTTTATTTTTCCATTGTGTCGGTATTTTATACCATTTATTTCCATTAGAGCTACGGCTAGTGACGCCCTCGGGCGGCTATAGAAATTCAAAGGTGCATCGAAAAAAACTACACCTATATTAGGCCATTATACGGCCACTTATCACATATACACCTCTCGCTCTCTCATTACCTGCCAAGACTAATATCCTGAAGTTAGTGAATCCAGAACCGTGCACTGCGCTGGGTGCTGGGTGTGGTGTGGAGCGACTTCGATACCAGTCTCAGCACCCCTGCGCTGAACGTCTTCTGGAAATAGCTCACTGACAAGCAAAGTGACCAACTGGACTGAGGGACAACGTACCTAGTCGAGACGAGACCTGTTTCTATATCTTCACAACCCTGCTCCTCCTCATCTCTATATCTAGTATCTAACTAATTTTTCTGTCCTTCCCTCTGCTGGGATGGACCTTAAAGACGCCCTTTTTATGGCATCAAAACCAAATCCCTTTCAATCCCACATAGCATAGCGTCCGAGAAACAGCAATCCTCGCGTGTGAAGCCCTGGCGCTACCTACCACCGATCACACCCACG
This sequence comes from Cherax destructor, assembly GCA_009830355.1. Taxonomy (NCBI): domain Eukaryota; kingdom Metazoa; phylum Arthropoda; class Malacostraca; order Decapoda; family Parastacidae; genus Cherax; species Cherax destructor. Next base: position 47,734 of record WNWK01010273.1, on the reverse strand, counting down.
TTACAAAAGGAAGCATACAGTCAGCAGAGCAAGCAGCACATTTTTTCATCTCTGGCCAACAACGCCGTGTGGCTGTGTCTACCCCGGCTCTTTTCCCCTCACTCCTAAAGCCATTCCTTCCCTCACTTCTCTTCCACTATCTTCACTCTCCCATTTTACCCTCAAGGGTCTTACCTGAGAGTTCACTCAGTCAGTCTGGTTCACTAACCCACTCAAGGGTTCACTAACCCATTCAAGGGTTCACTTAACCACTTAAGGGTTCAGTAACCCACTCAAGGAATCACTAACCCACTCAAGGGTTTACTGAGCCACTCAAGGGTTCACTAACCCACTTAATGGTTCATAAATTTCAAATTGGGCTGACGTTTTGCTTTAATCCCTTTAAAGTTGATTAGGGGGCCCTTAAGTCATGACACCCGGGTGTTATGACCTGATACCTGTGTGTCGTGACCTAACACCTGGGTGTCCCTGACCTGACACCTGGGTGTCCCTGACCTGACACCTGGGTGTCGTGACCTGACACCTGGGTATCGTGACCTGACACCTGGGTGTCATGACCTGACACCTGGGTGTCATGACCTGACACCTGGGTGTCATGACCTGACACCTGGGTGTCATGACCTGACACCTGGGTGTCATGACCTGACACCTGGGTGTCATAATCTGACACCTGGGTATCGTGACCTGACACCTGAGTGTCATGACCTGGCACCTGGGGTCTCGACTCCACACTTACAATAAGTGAGAACAATTTAAATCATTATCATATGTAATTAACCAAGAAGCAGCAGACTATAGCGACTCTCACTAACCAATAGATGTCAGGAAATTCTGAAGACGCAGAGCCAAGAGCTGAGTCTCGACCCAACTCCAAGTGTGGAAAATACTTACTTATAGTTCAGGACATGTATTAAAGGCATCGTTTCGCTACGGAAGGCTTATTAGAACTGGTGAAGCCTCTCGTGGCGAAACATCTCCTTTAATGTCCTGAGCTGCACACGAGCGTCCTTTCCCACAGTTTGTCCGTGCCAGTTACGGACGATCACTTTTCCCACCGACCCAAGTCGATGGGTACAATACTGTCTTTAGGGAGAGGAAGTTCATTCCTCTGCCTACAGACAACATTAGATGTCCTCTGCCCAAAGACAGTACTGGGTGTCCCTGAATTTCATTCATCTGCCTAAAGACAGTATTGCATGTCCCTGACTTTCATTCATCTGCCCAAAGACAGTACTGGGTGTCCCTGACTTTCATTCATCTGCCCAAAGACAGTACTGGGTGTCCCTGACTTTCATTCATCTGCCCAAAGACAGTACTGGGTGTCCCTGACTTTCATTCCTCTGCCCAAAGACAGTACTGGGTGTCCCTGACTTTCATTCCTCTGCCCAAAGACAGTACTGGGTGTCCCTGAATTTCATTCCTCTGCCCAAAGACAGTACTGGGTGTCCCTGAATTTCATTCCTCTATCATTAAGAGTAACAAGACATTGAGCCAGGCACTGTACACAACTTTGCTCTGCTCCAGTATCTCAGTCACTCATACTGAAGGACTTTTAGTTCCAGGAATTAGTAATCCATACACTGAGTGTCCGTGGTTCAATCCCCAGCACGGATGAAAACAATGGGCATGTTTCCTTACACCTGTTGTCTCTGTTCACCTAGCAGTAAGTAGGTATCTGAGTGTTAGCCACTTACACCTGCTATCCCCGGTCACCTAGAAGTACCTGGGTGTTAATCGACAGGTGTGGGTGGCATCCCGGGGAAGAAAGATTAAATGACCACAGTGGGAATAAGATAGTCCCCGTTGACCCACTGACTTTATTGGGTTACCTGGCTGGCTAACCCTCCTCAGGGTTAAAAATCCGAACAAAATCTTATCTTACCTCGCATTCTCCACACGTTGTAAAATCCTTACGGGCTTAGGAATTTTTCATATATATGTCAATGGTTTTGTGCGAAATATGACGATGTTCAATGACGAGAAATTTCAACTATCCAGATATGGGAAACTTAAGGAAATTAAAACTGTATCAAGGTATACGACAAATTCCACAACAACCACCACAACAACCACCACAACAACCACCACAACAACCACCACTACTACAACCACCACCACTACAACCACCACCACTACAACCACCACTACCACAACAACCACTACTACAATCACCACTACTACAATCACCACTACTACAATCACCACCACTACAATCACCACCACTACAACCACCACAACAACTACTGCCACAAATATTACCAAAAAGATAATCACTGCAGCTTTCATCACCAGTACTATCATAATTGCCACACCAACTACCACCTCTACTACCACCACTCCATCCACCATCACCAGTACCACCTTAACTTTCACCACAACTACTATCACAATTACCATCACCACTTCAGCTACCATCACCAGTAGTATCACAACTACCTCTACAACCACTACAACTATTACCATCACCGCTCAAGGTACCGTTACCAGTACCAACATAACTACCCCAACAACTATCTCTACCACCACTACAACAACTATTACCAGCTACCACCATCAATACCACCATATTATTACCACAACTATCTTTACCCCCATTACAATTGTTACCACAAATATTACCTTTAGTTTAGCTACCACCATAACTCCCAACACAACTCTCTACCACTACAGCTACTACCACCACTACTCCAACTACCACCACCAGCACAACCACATCTCCCACTACAACTACCTCTACCAGTGGCCCTATAACAACAAATCACAACGGCTCGCCTCATTGCCGGTAATGCACTCTGCTTCTCTGTTTACGAATATTATAAACGAATCTCCCAAAAAATATTTTATTCCTTCCCGGACATATTACCTGGGGCAATTTAACGCAACATTTAGCTTAACCATTAATTTCCAGCGGCCTTTGTGGCCTTTAAAGCTATTATTTCCAAGACATTTTCCTGTTTTATTGGTCTCTTATTTAGGGAGATTTGAAGCATACGGCTTTTGAAGGCCGGAAGAGCTTAAAAGGTGGGAAGTTTTAAGCTTGAAAATTTGGAAGCTTCAGGCTTTGCAAGCCGATTTAGAAAGCTTAAAACTTCGAAAATTTACTTCACGAATGTTTCGAAATAAGTAAGCTGATGTAATGCTTTACGCTTTGGAAGCCGACTTATTGTGCTTCAAACTTTAGAAACGGGCATCAAGCTTTAAACTTTAGTCACTGGCACAACGCTTCAAGCTTTGGGAGCTCAATTACGAAGCATACAACTCTGCAAGTTCTCTTCAGATCCTTCAAACTTAGAAACCTGATATACTGAGATTCAAACTTTGGAACCTTGCCTACACGTTTAAAACCTGAGGTCAGAAACCAAGAGGTATATTACAAACACCCGAAGAAATACACAAAAATACAAAGGCTAACACACACACACACACACACACACACACACACACAAAGCTCCACCTCCTTCCTTCCAGCATACAGACCATGAGACGAAAGCTTGAATAGTACACGCTCAGAGAATGGCACACGAATTTAGGTGAAATATCAAACAAGAATGATGATTTAAGAGAACGATAAGCGGAGGTCACTCCAGACATCATAGCTCTTATAAACACGGAATTAATGAAACGATAACAGATGGCATATTCCCAACAGGATATCAAGTAATGAAAGAAAAGGAAAGCAGAGGAGAGGGAGAAACGGCAATGCTAATCAGAAATGAGCGGAATTTTGAACAGATGAGAGGGATAAACAGGGGTCAGGTGACTACAGAGTGGACACTGTCATGACTGGAGGACCCAAAGTCATGATAGTGCCGTCTGTGTAGTAGTAGTAATAGTAGCAGCAACAGTAGTAGTAACTTACAATCCCCTACCAAGCATAAGGAGACCGCGACAGGAATACGAAGAGATTAATAAGTCAGTTTTTGACACGATAGCACAAGTAGAAAGAAGAGCCCATTTAACCAAAGCTTAGTTATTAATCAAGGGCGATTTCATTCATAAAGAAATAAGTTGGAACCACTGGAACCCACACGGGAAACCAGGAAAATGGAAGCTTAACATAATGGAGGTAATGATCGAAATGTTTTCGTACCAGCATGTCAGAGATGGATGAACCAGCAAGACTGGATCTAGTATTCACCACAAGTACATCTGATGAAGACAAAATCCAATATGAAAGAGTCATACAGTACCGAGTATGGAATACCCTGTGGTAATGAAGACGAGGGAAGAACAGGTGGGGACAAGAAAACCCAGATTTCATAAGAGAAATCTATGCAGAGATGAGAGAATTCCTGAATGAAACACAGTGGGAAAATGAACTGGAAAGAAAGTGAATGAGATGGAATATCTTTCCAGAAGTGCTGGAAGGCTGAGCAAACCTTTATACCAAGACGAAGAGGCACTTGTGAAAACAGTCTGTGGTTTAACCAAAGATGCAAAGGAAAAACAAAACAGAGAATGGAAAAAATGTAGCTAATAAAGGACAAAAGAAAAAAGAGAAGCGGTCAAAAGATTTAACAACGAGAGTGAATGAGGGAGAAGATAACACTTAAGTGGCAGTTAGTGAATGACGAGAAACAGGTACACGAGGGCACAGCTGGAAGCTGAAAACACAGATGAGTCACTGGGCATTAGGAAGTATTTCTTCAGCCTCAGAGCAGTTAGGAAGTGGAACGACCTGGAGAATGAAGAGGTAGAGACAGAATCCATACTGAGCTTTAAAAAGAGGTACGATAAGGCTCTTGAAGCCAGGAGAGATTGAACCTATTAACGACCAGCGAAGATGCTGGACCAGGAGCATATAGGTGAGCACACACAGACACAGAACAAACAAACAAACACACACATACACAAACAAAACACATACACGTTAACACACACAAGCACCCACAAATGGTCGCGAGCGCGCGCACACACACACACACACACACACCAGATTATTGACATGATCATCGTGAGTTCCGTACCATTAAAATTTCCCCGTCTCCCTACCCCACCTCCCCCTCCCCCTCCCATGTCTCCCTCTCTCTGTCTCCCCTCCCTGTCATCCCCTCCCTGTCTCCCCTCCCTGTCACCCCCTCCCTGTCTCCCCCTCCTTGACTCTTCCTCCCTGTCTCTCTCACCTCAAGGCTCCCCCGTCTTCCCATCCCCTCACTGTCTCCCCCTCCCTCACGGTCTCTCCTCCCTCACTGTCTCCCTCCCTCACTGTCTCCCCTCCTCACTGTCTCTCCCCCCTCCCTCGTGTTTCTCATCTCTTGGCAACTAAAACGTTCCCAATTAATGTGAAAAAGAGTTGAGGCATCCGTTGAAAATGTGAGAGATATAATATTTTTCCAGTGTTTAATGAAACTGTGGTGGATAGCAAGAGGATAAGCTTAGCTCTGGGACAGCTTAGCCCTGGAACAGCTTAAATCTGGGAAGCTTAGCTCTGGGACAGGTTAACTATGGGACAACCACTATACATCACCTTGCATCACTACAGCACCTCATCACCATACCTCATTACCATACCTCAACCACAATACCTCAACCACCATACCTCAACCACCATACCTCAACCACCATACCTCAACCACCATACCTCAACCACTATATCTCAACCACCATAACTAACAACTTCATACCTGTGCCTCAGGCTCAGACCCGTGAAACTCTATATTGAAAATAGAATTTAAAAAATCCACTATCATATACCTTCAATATGCTACGGTGTTGGAGTCTGGACACTGGCGTCATTCCTCTCTAAAAACTAACGATGAAGTTCCACTCCACAAATTTTGTAGCAAAGCACACGCACGAAAAATGCAGGTATATAGCAGAACCTTTCAGCATGATCAAACTCTCTGTAAGAGCTTTAAGAATTCTTAGCAAGAATTGTTAAACACGTTGAATGACATTTGCACAGCCCAGGGCAACGTAGGTTTAAACAAGTCGCTTCTGCCTCTCAATTACTGGACCATTGCGACATGGTCTTGGCTGCAATAGAAGACAAACATAATGCTGATGTGTTGTACACAGACTGGCATCCATTGATATATGAAATCTGCAAGTTGATATAAACCACGTCGTGCAGTGGGCTACGAGTACAATATGATGTCCAATTAGGACAAATTTAAATTACTCCTCTGTAGACAAATTTAAAATTTACAAGTCAGAAAGGAATATAAAATAAGATCAAACTCCTTAATTGAGCAAAAGAGGAGTGTGAGGGACTAACGAGTGATAATGTCAGAATATCCAAAAGTCAAGGATCACTACAATATTTTTGTGACTCAGAACTGCAAGGAAAATTATGGGCTGGATAACTAGAACCTTCAAAACAAGAAACGTCAAGCCATTGACGATACATTGTAATTTACTTTTTCTCTCTAGGCTGGAATATTACTGTATGCTAACAGCCCATAATAAGACAGGTGAAATAACAGATTTGGAGAAAGTACAGAGAACTTTCACTCCCCGTATAAATTAAACATCTAATTTTGGGGGGAGCGTCTGAAATTCCTTGAAATGTACTCTCGAGAACGTAGATGAAAAAGTTACATAATTATGTACACCTGGACAGTTCTTGAAGGGTTGGTCCCAAGACCCAAATGAAAAGAACAGTTCCAACGAGAACACTAAGAGACAACTCAGTAACTATAAGGGAACCAAGACTCTTAAACACCGCCCTGGCTCTTATCAAGCGGAAACTTGATTACTGCCTCATATCAGTTGCTGATCAGTACACAGATAACAGGCACTTAGGAGACTGAAGTTTCTGACGACATTTCGGTCTGTTTTTAACCGAAACGTTTTCATAAGTTTCAGTCCCCTACGTGCAGGTTATTTGTGTATTGTTACTCTTTAGTTCCTTGACAAGCCGCCTGGATGCTGTGTCTACGTCGGCGTGCGTGCGGCTATCACCAACAACCTGGTTGATCAGACCAACCAGAAGGATGAGTTTGGTCACTAGGCGCTAGGAAGGTGACCCCCGGGGACCTACCACAGGCGACCATCATCACTATACCTTGAACCCATACCACCATCACCATACCACCATCACCATACCACCATCACCATACCACCATCACCATACCACCATCTTACAATGAATACTTATACCAACCTCACCATTCAGTGAATATCCATATCTCCATTACAGTACCTTCACCATACCATCATTACCATACCCTCACCATACTATCATTATCATACTTCCACCATATTATCATTACCCTACCTACATCATACTTTCTCCATACCATCACCATACATTCATCACTATACCTTTATGCTATACTTCCACCATTCAATTATCACCATACCTTCATGCTATCATGCTTCCGTTACCATTCAATCACCATACCTCCATCACCATACTTTCATGCTATCATGCTTCCATCACCATACATCCATTATATCTTCATGCTATCATCATCCATCACCATTCAATCACCATATCTCCAGCACCATACCTTCATCACCATGCCTTCATAGTATCACCATACTTCCATCACCATACTTCCATCACCATACTTCCATCACTATACTTCCATCACTATACTTCCATCACAATACTTCCATCACCATACTTCCATCACCATACCTCCATCACCATGACTTCATCACCATCTTCCATCACCATATTCCTCACCATACTTCCATCACCATGCACTTCATCACTATGTCTTCCATCACTATACTTCCATCACTATACTTCCATCACTATACTTCCATCACCATACTTCCATCACTATACTTCCATCACCATACTTCATCACTATACTTCCATCACCTATACTTCATCCATCCTCCATCACCATACTTCCATCACTATACTTCCATCACCATACTTCCATCACTATACTTCCATCACTATACTTCCATCACCATACTTCCATCACTATACTTCCATCACCATACTTCCATCACCATACTTCCATCACCATACTTCCATCACCATACTTCCATCACCATACTTCCATCACAACTCCATCACCATACTTCCATCACCATACTTCCATCACCATACTTCCATCACTATACTTCCATCACTATACTTCATCACATACTTCCATCACTATCTTCCATCACTATACTTCCATCACTCATACTTCATCACCATACTTCCATCACATATCCTATCACCATACTTCATCACCATACCTCCATCACATAACTCCATACCTATACTTCCATCACTATACTTCCATCACTATACTTCATCACTATACTTCCATCACTATTCCATCACATACTTCCATCACCATACCTCATCACTATACTTCCATCCTACTACATACTCCATCACTATACTTCCATCACTATACTTCCTACCATACTTCCATCACTATACTTCCATCACTATACTTCCATCACCATACTTCCATCACCATACTTCCATCACCATACCTCCATCACCATACTTCATCACTATACTTCCATCACTATACTTCCATCACTATACTTCCATCACTATACTTCCATCACTATACTTCCATCACTATACTTCCATCACCATACTTCCATCACCATACCTCCATCACCATACCTCCATCACTATCATATATCTTCCATCACTATCTTCATCACTATACTTCCATCACTATACTTCCATCATATGCTTCATCACTATACTTCCATCACTCATCTTCCATCACTATCTTCATCACTATACTTCCATCACTATACTTCCATCACTATACTTCCATCATACTTATTATCTTCCATCACTATCTTATCACTATATTCCATCACTATACTTCCATCACTATACTTCATCACTCACTCATTACTATCTCATCACCATACTTCATCACTATCATCTTTCCATCACTATACTTCCATCACTATACTTCCATCACTATACTTCCATCACTATACTTCCATCACCATACTTCCATCACTATACCATTCCATCACTATACTTCCATCACTATACTTCCATCACTCTATCACTTTCCATACTATACTTCCATCACTATCTTCCATCACTATACTTCCATCACTATATTCTCACTATACTCATCACTATACTTCCATCACCATACTTCCATCACCATACTCCATCACCATACCTCCATCACATACTCTCCATCTACATACTTCCATCACCATACTCCATCACTATACCTCCATCACCATACTTCCATCACCATACTCCATCACCATACCTCATCACCATACCTCCATCACCATACTCCATCACCATACTTCCATCACATACTTCCATCACTATACTTCCATCACTATCACCCTTCCATCACTCATACTTCCATCACTATACTTCCATCACCATACTTCCATCACATACTCCATCACCATCCTCCATCACATACCTCCATCACCATAACTCCATCACTATACTTCCATCACTATACTTCCATCACTATACTTCCATCACCATACTTCCATCACCTATACTTCCATCACTATACTTCCATCACTATACTTCCATCACTATACTTCCATCACTATACCTCCATCACCATACTTCCATCACCATACCTCATCATACTCCATCACCATACACTTCCATCACTATACTCCATCACCATACTCCATCACCATACATACTCCATCACTATACTTCCATCACTATACCTCCATCACCATACTTCCATCACCATACCTCCATCACTATACCTCCATCACCATACCTCCATCACCATACCTCCATCACCATACCTCCATCACCATACCTCCATCACTATACTTCCATCACCATACCTCCATCACTATACTTCCATCACTATACTTCCATCACCATACCTCCATCACCATACCTCCATCACTATACTTCCATCACCATACTTCCATCACCATACCTCCATCACCATACTTCCATCACTATACCTCCATCACCATACTTCCATCACCATACTTCCATCACCATACTTCCATCACCATACCTCCATCACCATACTTCCACCACCATACTTCCATCACTATACCTCTATCACCATACTTCCATCACCATACTTCCATCACCATACTTCCATCACCATACCTCCATCACCATACCTCCATCACACAACACTTCCCATTACTGAGGTTCAATCAAAAATGTTGTTGCCAACTACGAAATAATAACACAGTTTCAACAGTCCTTAATTAAACTGTACGAACTTGATATGTTAGATATTTGTGTCTGTCTGGCAACCCTGCGGTGCTCTCTCTCTCTCTCTCTCTCTCTCTCTTTTTTTTTTTTCTGATCACCGAGTTGTGTTTGCCGGGGTAGTGACTCAGCTCCTGGCCCTGACTGCTAGACCACTTTGATCAGCATCACTGACTCCTGGCTTCCTGGGCCTTATCATACCAACTCTTGCAGCTGCGTACTGAGTTGCCTCTACATCTCTCTCATTCAAGTCATTCCACTTTTCAGACGCCCTAAGACGCTTCATTACATTCTTATGGTATATCTGTGCCTTCAGTTTCCACCAGTCCTCTTCATCCTCGTCCTCTTCATTCTGTTTGCTTGTATCTCGCCTATCAGTTCCTCTTAAGAATTTGTATGTCATAATCATGTCTGTCCTAGTCGTCTCCTCCAAGATCATCAGGTTCACTTTCTTCAACCTCTCCTCATATCACCTTCATCTCAATTTTGGTGTTAGCATAACTTCAAACTTATGGACCTTTTCGAGCTTTCTCAAGTGCTTTATCGTTTGTGGGCTCCATGCTGGGGCAGAGAACTCGGTATGTCACATGTAAAGTTTTGACGGATTCTTTATTCCAGTTTCTGAATACTGTTGTTAGGTTTGCTAACAACAGTATGGCTTATGTGCATTTCTGTCTGGCATTATGCTTGGGGTTGTATTTAACTCACTTTTCACAAACTGATGCAGCTTCCCAACACCTGTGTTGTACTCAGTGTGTGTGCAGCTTCCCACCACCTGTGTTGTACTCAGTGTGGGCAGCTTCCCAACACCTGTGTTGTACTCAGTGTGTGCAGCTTCCAAACACCTGTATTGTACTCAGTGTGTGCAGCTTCCAAACACATGTGTTGTACTTAGTGTGTGCAGCTTCCCAACACCTGTGTTGTACTCAGTGTGTGCAGCTTCCCAACACCTGTGTTGTACTCAGTGTGTGCAGCTTCCCAACACCTGTGTTGTACTCAGTGTCGGGTCTGTCTTCACTCCGCCCAATTTGCCTGACCTGGCATGTATTTAGGTTGAATTTGAGGAACCTCATTTTTGACCATATTTGTAGTCTGCTGAGATTTACCAGAAGTTTATCACTGTTCACTCCTGTTCTTATCGTTCTCATCTGGCAGATAGTTATCATCTAGCAGGTACTTATCATCTAGCAAGTAGTTCTCATCTGGTAGGTAGTTCTTATCTAGCAGGTAGTTATCATCTGGCAGGTAGTTATCATCAAGCAGGTAGTTCTCATCTGGCAGGTAGTTCTCATCTGGCAGGTAGTTCTCATCTAGCAGGTAGTTCTCATCTAGCAAGTAGTTCGCGTATATTAAAGACAGTAGCGGTCCTAACAATGATCTTTGCGGAACTCCACACGTTTCTCTCTCCCTCTCTGATGTTTCATCCCTTATTGTTGTTCTCTGTCATTTAGGAATTCCTTGACCTACTGGAGCACTCTGTTTTTCATCCTGCTTGTTAGGGTGACTTTGTAAATGGTCCAATTCGGATCGAAACGTCGTCCTAAGTTTCTCTCTTTCCTATGGGCGGGTTATTTGTGAATTGTGACCTGATCTCTGCTGTGGTACTGTATCACAGGTGTCAGTTACCGGTTGTCAAAGGAACTTGTAAAATATCTGGGTTGTTGTGCGAGGTGTTGGACCTGCCTCGCATGGGCCAGTAGGCCTGCTGCAGTGTTCCTTCTTTCTTATGTTCTTATGTGTGTGTGTGTGTGTGTGTGTGTGTGTGTGTGTGTGTGTGTGTGTGTGTGTGTGTGTGCGCGTGCGTGCGGATGAGCATGTACTCATCTATATGTACTCAGGTGCATGTGGTTGCAGGGGCCAAGTGTCAGTTCCTAGCCACGCTTCTCTGGTCGCTGTTAGATACATCTCTCCTGGCTTCAAGAGCCTTGTGGTACATCTTCTTAAAGCTGTGTGGATGCTGCCTCTATCACTCCAATCTCCAGGTCGTTCCTCTTCCTGTCAACTTTAAGACCAAACAAATGCTTTCTAAAATCCCTGTGACTCATTTGTGTTTTCAACTTCCAACTTTCCCTCGTGTTTTTGTTACCCGACTCTCAAACAATCTGTCCCTGTCCCCCCCAATCAATTCTCAATATTTTGTAAGTCGTTATATCACTCAGAGTTCTTCATTCCTCCAGTGTTCCTTAGGTTGAGTTCCCTTAACGTCTTCTCATAGGACATACCGCTAAGCAAACCTTAGCACTTTCTCCAAATTTCTGACATGCTTGATAAGATGTGGGTTTCATGATAACATAAAGAAAGAACACTGCAGCAGGTCTAATGGCCCATACGAGGCAGGTCCAAGTCACCTACCAGCATTGACCCAAGCTAGTCAGGTCCATATCACATTCACTTAAGAAGGAAGGAGCACTGCATCAGACCCCTTAGCACAAGCTAGTCAGGTCCAACTCACACCCACTCATGTATTTATCTAACCTGATTTTTAAACTACACAACGTTTTAGCTTCAATGACGGGAGTTTGTTCCACTCATCCACAACTCTTATTACCAAATCAGTGCTTCCTATATCCTTCCTGAATCTAATATATATCACTAGAACAAAATATATTATTCTGTATACTTCAGACGTGAATACTTCTTTCTTCAGGTTCTGGAACCCAGTCTTAGATTTGCCAGGTTCTGGAACCCAGTCTTAGATTTGCCAGACTCGTATTGCTGCAGCAGCTGTACGGTTGATTTCCACTCATCCAAAAGTCCCCCTTGAGTCACCTGAGGTAAAATGCACAGTACAATACTCATCCAAAAGTCCCCCTTGAGTCAGGTTTTCAGCCTTCCACCCCTACCACCCCGAGCCTGTACTCTGTCTGCGGTCTTCTCTGCCCTTTCCCTAATTTCATAACTTTGCACTTGCTGGGGTTAAATTCCAGTAGCCATTTTTCAGGCCAGACCTTCAGTCTGTCAAGATTCATTTGTAGTCTTTCCTGGTCCTCATCGTCGTGTATTCCCCTCATTAGTTTCACATCATCTGAGAACAGGAGTACCCCTCTTGCCTCACTTCTGTTACTTTGTAGTAGAACTCAAATAGATGAGTAATACAGGATATACGATCAATGAAGCAGTGCTGGTTGTTCTTAATGAATCCATTTCCTTTCAGGTGCTTCACCCCTCTGATTATCGCCTCCATATCCTTACATACATCAGTAATACTGGCGTGTGGTTTAATGCTACCTGTCTGCTCCGTTTCTTAAATACTATGTCTGCTGCCTTGAACACCTCTGGCAGTTACCCTATGTCAGGTGACGTGTTAGGCAGTATTTCACTCAGTGTTCCTGCTCCCTCTTTCAGAACCCTCAGGTGTTCCATGGCTCGGATAGAAGAGCATTCAGCTCACATACTGAGTTTTCGTGGTACGATCCCTGGCAAGGGTTGATACGTTGGGCATATTTCCTCACACCTGCTGCCCCTGTTCACCTAGCAGTAAGTAGGTACCTGGGTGTTAGTTTTACTGGTGTGGGTGGCATTCATAGATAGGGCTGGGCTTTGAAATGAGCTGAGGTAAGATAACAGCTCATAGCCTGTAAAATTGATTTATGTAAAAAAATAATATTGTTGTCTGGTTCCCATGGCCTTCGAGATATCTAGTTCATTCAGTAGTTTCTTCACCTCTCCTCCTACTGTATGTTGTGTCCTGTACTCCTTGATATACACTTTCTTTTTGACTCTCTGGTAATAACCATCTTTGACGTCATCTCCAGCTACTACACCTCACTACTAGCTCCAACATAAAACTTTCTGGCCTCATGGCTCTGGTTTAGAATGACCGGGCCGCGGGGGCGTTGACCCCGGAAACCCTCTCCAGGTATACTTCAGGTATCTTCTGTGAAGGCTGAGAGTCTGATCACATTAAAATTACCAATCCACCTCTTCTTCTGTCTCTAATGTTGTAATCGCTTGAACGAGGATTTGACTAAAGAAGCCCATTGAGCAAGCGAAAATTTTCGTCCGTAAAGATACCAAATTATTGCACGTAACTCTTACTCATCAATCAACTTTTAGCCGAAATCATATCACTCACGCGATTTCTACCAACTAATAGTAAACTTATCATGAATTTATAATGTGCCTTCTATTGTGGACTCATACAAAGGTGACAGGAAAAAACCTCGGGTTCAGTACCCAGGTAATGGGGGACTCATTGTCCCACATTATGTTATATAATGTTATATAACCCCCGGAGGGATATTAGCCCAGGAGAACCCAGGGGTGACACCCCTTAATAGCCGACTAGCACCTGGGTATCTTTCCTGCCACGGTTCATCTCTCAAGAAAGATACCCAGGTGTTAGTCGGCTATTAAGGGGTGTCACCCTTGGGTTCTCCTGGGTTAATATCCCTCCGGGGGATTATATAACATTAAGACCTCCTTCTTCTACTTTTCACAATCCCACAAGTTATCTTAGACAATAAGAAACAACGCTGTTAGGAAATAAAACATCAAAATGTCTTGGACGATTATTGTGAGGTATATAAAAGTTAGTGTGATGCGTTAAGAGTTCATTGTGAAGGATTTGAAGATCACTGTGATGGCTCTGAAGACAGTTATGACGCATTTAGAGATCAGCCTGGCTGCAAGAGCAGCACGTCTTTCTGACGATTAACGGACGGAGGATCAAGCCTCCATCGCTCCTTGCATTAAATGAACCCTACGGTTGCAGTGCTTCATATGAGAATAAGACGTATTTGAAGATTGTATTGACGCATTTGAAGATTATAGTCATGCATTTTGCAATCATTCAGATATATTTGAAGCTTGCTGTAAGATATCTGAGAATGAGTGAGAGAGGTTGAGACATACGTCTCACATGGACGCATAATAACTATTATGCGTCAACAACCAAAATGCTTCCTAGAAAAGAGTAGCAATTTCCAACTTATTTTAGGTCACTGATAATGAATAACATGGTTAAAAGTGTTAGGTCTACTTTTCAATATAGACCTACGTGTCACAACAGGTTGCAACAGGCTTGCGGCAGTGTGTTTCTTACCACACTCACAGTCTCACTGACCTTCATTATTGTTCCAGCAGTCATACAAGGTGGTTGTGCTGTTCAAGTTTATATTTTGAGGTGATAGGTACGTGATTTTCTTAGCCAAACACTTTTTTAACCAAGTACTGCTTGTTTCTATGTGAAGGGGACAGCCGTGCAAGAGGTTGCCACTACATCAGGAGAGACTGGTCACCACTACGTCAGGAGAGACTGACCACCACTACATCAGGAGAGACTGACCACCACTACATCAGGAGAGACTGACCACCACTACATCAGGAGAGACTGACCACCACTACATCAGAAGAGACTGACCACCACTACATCAGGAGAGACTGGCCACCTCGTCAATCATTGGAGTCTGGGATGAACAATGTTCAACATCCACCTCTCATTGAACCAAACAACATTTTGCTATCACCACTACACATAAAACTGGGGCTAACATGTCACCTAAAATCCACTTTTTGGACTCGCATTTAAACTTTTTTCCAGCGAACTGTTGGTCAGTTAGTGACTAACATGGTGAAAGGTTTCACCAAGATATTTCAACCATGGAAAAATGGTACCAGGACAAATGGGGCACAAGAATGCTTGCAGACTATTGCTGGACATTGACAAGAGATGATTCTTCAGCCCACTATAAGCGTCAAGCTTAATAAAATAATCAAATATTACATGTCTCGTATCTTTAAACCTATAGTCAATAAGCATTTTTCAAGGTGATATTTGGATTCAGGACATGAAAATACATAAGAATTAACTAATCTCATTTAGAAAGCATACGACTTTTCAAAAATTGTTGGTCAGTGGAAGGGCAGTGCTCAGTAGCCCCGACGGACGCACAACAGGGAGGAGCCGTGCTCACTACCCCCGACGGGCGCACAACAGGGATGAGCAGTGCTCACTACCCTCGACAGGCGCACAACAGAGAGGAGCAGTGCTCACTACCCTCGACGGGCGCACAACAGGGAGGAGCAGCGCTCACTACCCTCGACGGGCGCACAACAGGCAGTAGCAGTGCTCACTACCCTCGACGGGCGCACAACAGTCAGGAGCAGTGCTCACTACCCTCGACGGGCGCACAACAGGGAGGAGCAGTGCTCACTACCCTCGACGGGCGCACAACAGGGAGGAGCAGTGCTCACTACCCTCGACGGGCGCACAACAGGGAGGAGCAGTGCTCACTACCCTCGACGGGCGCACAACAGGCAGGAGCAGTGCTCACTACCCTCGACGGGCGCACAACAGGCAGGAGCAGTGCTCACTACCCTCGACGGGCGCACAACAGGCAGTAGCAGTGCTCACTACCCTCGACGGGCGCACAACAGGCAGGAGCAGTGCTCACTACCCTCGACGGGCGCACATCAGGGAGGAGCAGTGCTCACTACCCTCGACGGGCGCACAACAGGGAGGAGCAGTGCTCACTACCCTCGACGGGCGCACAACAGGAGGAGCAGTGCTCACTACCCTCGACGGGCGCACAACAGGCAGGAGCAGTGCTCACTACCCTCGACGGGCGCACAACAGGAGAGCAGTGCTCACTACCCCGACGGGCGCACAACAGGGAGGAGCAGTGCTCACTACCCTCGACGGGTGCACAACAGCAGGAGCAGTGCTCACTACCCTCGAGGGGAAACAACAGAGGAGCAGTGCTCACTACCCCGACGGACGCACAACAGGGAGGAGCAGTGCTCACTACCCTCGACGGGCGCACACGGGAGAGCAGTGCTCACTACCCCGACGGGCGCACAACAGGGAGCAGTGCTCACTACCCCGACGGTGCACAACGGCAGGAGCAGTGCTCACTACCCCGACGGGGCACAACAGGAGGAGCAGTGCTCACTACCCTCGACGGGCGCACAACAGTAGAAGCAGTGCTCACTACCCCGACGGCGCACAACAGCAGGAGCAGTGCTCACTACCTCGACGGCGCACGTCGGGGGAGCAGTGCTCACTATCCTCGACGGAGCGCACAACAGGAGGAGCAGTGCTCACTACCCGACGGCGCACAACAGCAGGAGCAGTGCTCACTACCCTCGACGGGCGCACAACAGGCAGGAGCAGTGCTCACTACCCCGACGGGCGCACAACAGGGAGGAGCAGTGCTCACTACCTCGACGGGTGCACAACAGGCAGGAGCAGTGCTCACTACCCCGACGGACGCACAACAGTCAGGAGCAGTGCTCACTACCCTCGACGGAAGAACAACAGGGAAGAGCAGTGCTCACTACCCCCGACGGACGCACAACAGGGAGGAGCAGTGCTCACTACCCGACGGCGCACACCGGGAGAAGCAGTGCTCACTACCCCGACGGGCGCACAACAGGGAAAAGCAGTGCTCACTACCCCGACGGGCGCACAACGGGCAGGAGCAGTGCTCACTATCCCCGACGGGCGCACAACAGGGAGGAGCAGTGCTCACTACCCCGACGGGCGCACAACAGGGAGGAGCAGTGCTCACTACCCCGACGGGCGCACAACAGTCAGGAGCAGTGCTCACTACCCCCGACGGACGCACAACAGTCAGGAGCAGTGCTCACTACCCCGACGGACGCACAACAGGGAGGAGCAGTGCTCACTACCCCGACGGTCGCACAACAGTCAGGAGCAGTGCTCACTACCCCGACGGACGCACAACAGGCAGGAGCAGTGCTCACGCTCACCCCCCGACGGGCACAACAGCAGGAGCAGTGCTCACTACCCCGACGGGCGCACAACAGGCAGGAGCAGTGCTCACTATCCCCGATGGCGCACAACAGGGAGGAGCAGTGCTCACTACCCCCGACGGGCGCACAACAGGGAGGAGCAGTGCTCACTACCCCGACGGTCGCACAACATTCAGGAGCAGTGCTCACTACCCCGACGGACGCACAACAGGCAGGAGCAGTGCTCACTACCCCGACGGGTGCACAACAGGCAGGAGCAGTGCTCACTACCCCCGACGGGCGCACAACAGGCAGGAGCAGTGCTCACTACCCCCGACACACGCACAACAGGCAGGAGCAGTGCTCACTACCCCCGACGGACGCACAACAGGCAGGAGCAGTGCTCACTACCCCCGACGGGCGCACAACAGTCAGGAGCAGTGCTCACTACCCCCGACGGACGCACAACAGTCAGGAGCAGTGCTCACTACCCCCGACGGACGCACAACAGGGAGGAGCAGTGCTCACTACCCCGACGGTCGCACAACAGTCAGGAGCAGTGCTCACTACCCTCGACGGGCGCACAACAGTCAGGAGCAGTGCTCACTACCCTCGACGGGCGCACAACAGGGAGGAGCAGTGCTCACTACCCTCGACGGGCGCACAACAGGGAGGAGCAGTGCTCACTACCCTCGACGGGCGCACAACAGGGAGGAGCAGTGCTCACTACCCTCGACGGGCGCACAACAGGGAGGAGCAGTGCTCACTACCCTCGACGGGTGCACAACAGGCAGGAGCAGTGCTCACTACCCCCGACGGACGCACAACAGTCAGGAGCAGTGCTCACTACCCTCGACGGAAGAACAACAGGGAAGAGCAGTGCTCACTACCCCCGACGGACGCACAACAGGGAGGAGCAGTGCTCACTACCCCCGACGGGCGCACACCGGGAGAAGCAGTGCTCACTACCCCCGACGGGCGCACAACAGGGAAAAGCAGTGCTCACTACCCCGACGGGCGCACAACGGGCAGGAGCAGTGCTCACTATCCCCGACGGGCGCACAACAGGGAGGAGCAGTGCTCACTACCCCGACGGGCGCACAACAGGGAGGAGCAGTGCTCACTACCCCCGACGGGCGCACAACAGTCAGGAGCAGTGCTCACTACCCCCGACGGACGCACAACAGTCAGGAGCAGTGCTCACTACCCCCGACGGACGCACAACAGGGAGGAGCAGTGCTCACTACCCCGACGGTCGCACAACAGTCAGGAGCAGTGCTCACTACCCCGACGGACGCACAACAGGCAGGAGCAGTGCTCACTACCCCCGACGGGCGCACAACAGTCAGGAGCAGTGCTCACTACCCCCGACGGACGCACAACAGGCAGGAGCAGTGCTCACTACCCCGACGGGCGCACAACAGGCAGGAGCAGTGCTCACTATCCCCGATGGGCGCACAACAGGCAGGAGCAGTGCTCACTACCCCCGACGGGCGCACAACAGGGAGGAGCAGTGCTCACTACCCCGACGGTCGCACAACATTCAGGAGCAGTGCTCACTACCCCCGACGGACGCACAACAGGCAGGAGCAGTGCTCACTATCCCGACGGGTGCACAACAGGCAGGAGCAGTGCTCACTACCCCCGACGGGCGCACAACAGGCAGGAGCAGTGCTCACTACCCCCGACACACGCACAACAGGCAGGAGCAGTGCTCACTACCCCCGACGGACGCACAACAGGCAGGAGCAGTGCTCACTACCCCCGACGGGCGCACAACAGGGAGTAGCAGTGCTCACTACCCCGACGGGCGCACAACAGGCAGGAGCAGTGCTCACTACCCCGACGGGCGCACAACAGGCAGTAGCAGTGCTCACTACCCCGACGGACGCACAACAGGCAGGAGCAGTGCTCACTACCCCGACGGACGCACAACAGGCAGGAGCAGTTCTCACTACCCCGACGGGTGCACAACAGGGAGCAGCAGTGCTCACTACCCCGACGTAAGAACATTCACGAAAGAATTTCCGACAGCTTTCCAAAGGATGGAAAATGAAACCGCTCAAGTGCGACTCACGTTATTGGTGAGTCATGTTACTGAGTCAGTATGACTAACACAGATGTAGTCTAGTGGCCTGCACACCTGGCTGTAGCTCGATAACCAATAAGAACGAGTAAAAAGGCAGCAGAGTAAATATGTACAATTTATGCAGCAGATATGTACAATAAGGCAAATGCAAACAAGAGACACGGTGAGAACCGTCTTCAACCAGACTTGGAGGCAAGTCTGCCAAGGGTGATTCACGAGTGTAGAACATCGCTTCACAACTTTGCCAGGCTTTTTTGTGATTGGCTGGTTGAACCGAGGTGCTATAACAATGGGGCCCCTACTCGTTAAATCCTTAGCACCTGGTTCGCTGGTCGGGAGGCAGCCTATATGGGAGTGTGACATATGCAGGATAAAATATAACATACTCTCAGCATACCACAGTCAGGTTACTGATGAGTCAGGTTATTCATCTTCACAATAACCAGTGGCATGACAAAGGCAACAGCAAAATAATAAAACTGACGATACCTAAAGTTAACTGAAAAAGTCTATTAAAAATAGAAAAAAATAATTTTCGATATGACTGTAATAATAATTAATGCTTCTCTTACTCAAAAATATTAAGATACATAAATAAACTAGATATATGGAAGAAATCACAATAAAAAGTGTTATTTCAAATAAGAAAAAAATACAACAGTGAAAATAGGAAATAGAACCTGAGCGCTTTCATGTACTGACACTAGATATATATCCCCGAGAGTATCTATGATCAAAAGATATCCGCAACATGCAGGAAAACTGCTGGCAAGAACAATGCAACACCTCAGAGGTGTTGTGAGGTGTTGCTACATTGGTTAAGGTTTAAGCCTGTCGACCAGACGAGGGTCGTTAAGGCTGCTTATCACCTACTGTGGCAAGCTGAGAGTATGTTGCATATTATTCTGCGTATGTCACACCCTCATATAATCATGCCCTCCCGTGTAGCGAACCAGGTGCTAAGGGTATAGCGAGTAGGGGCCCCCATCGTTATGGCAGCACCTTGGTTCAACCAGCCAATCACAAGGAAACCCACAAAAGTTGTGAAGCGATTTGGTACACTAGTGAATAAACATTGGCAGACTTACCTACAAGTCTGTTTGAAGACGATTCTCACCGTGTCTCTTGCTTTCATTGCCTTAGTGTAGATATCCTCTGTATATATTGTACATACATTGCTTGCTGTTTGGTGAAGTAAAAGTAAGTATTTACTCTCTGCTGCGTTTTGCTCGTTCCTTGTTTCTACCTTGGTTATTGTGCTACAACCAGGTGTGCAGGCTACTAGACTACACCTGTGCACACCTGTGCACCACCAGACAAGAATACTTTTGTCCCAAGAATAGGGACTGAAGTCTGAGCATATAAAAACTGGGAGATTACACACCTCTTTGTGTGTATGGTATATTATGTATGTGTGAGGGGTTAAGGGGTGTTGATCAGGATGATGCGCACACACACACACACACACACACACACACACACACACACACACACACAACACACACACACACACACACGAGCCAGAAGGTTTTAACCAACACTTTATTATAGGCTCACTGGGCACTTGCAAGCTTGTATCTTAATTGCCAAGAATATAGCAAGTGCGAGATAGCGAGTTAGATTGTTGACGAGTCAGCTTGTTGACGAGTCAGCTTGTTGAAGAGCCAGATTATTGATGAGTCAGTTTGTTGATGAGTCAGCTTGTTGATGAATCTGGTCTTCCTATCTTGCCGTTCATTTAGTATTCAACTCCTCCACCAGAGGTCAGTGTTTTCATTATCCTCGTCTCTCTCTCACCTCATCCCTCCTCCCCCCTCCCCTCCCCTCCACCCCCTCCCCTTCCCAGCCCACTCCCCAGAACCATCCGGGTACACTACCCTCCCATGTTAATGTGGTAATTTCCCCCTCTCACGGGGTAGGATTCTACTCTCGATGCTCATGTAAATTACTCTCATTTTCACTATAATTACCACAGGATTAATGGGAACCTTTATTAAAAAATTGGAGGTGTTCGAGTTTTGTGTGAGGTTCACGAGGGTTGTTTTGGTGGTAGTGGTGGTAATGGTAGTGGTGACAGTGGTGGTGGTAGTGATGTAGTAATGATGGTGGTGGGGGGTGTGGACTTTAAAAAAATGGTTTGTTCTTGCAACAGAGCACAGCTGGAGAAACTGATGTTAAGGCAAAAAGAAATTAAGTTCCATCTGTACAGCGGTTAACGTAAGAGTCGTGTAAGCTGTGAGTTTCAACTTTAATCTTGATGAACAGACCAGATGGTGGAGTGAGGTTGCACACTGATATGTACCCGACAGTGTAGTGAGGTTGCACACTGACACTGTCAACTTCCTCACAGAACTGTAGGATCGACATCGTTAGTCAGGTTAACTATGTCTCCAACTTGTTATGGTTAAGGTACTCTCAGGTACCTTTGAGTAATAGAGCAAAGGAAATTTTGGATTTCGTTATCCTATGAGGACATCAATATAAATTTACTTCATTTGGCATGTGCAATGTACCAACTACATTCCAATGTGTAATACACTGTAATTAACAGGTTGGATGGAATATAAGTTTTTCTGGATTACTTACAAGTTGTTTCTAATACCTGGGATAAACATGTCCAAAATTTAAGAAATACAGTGGTACCTCTACTTATGAGCAAAATTCGTTCCAGTCGGCTATTCAAGTGCCGATACCGAAGTAATTTTTTCCCATAAGAAATAATGAAAATTAGGTTAATCCATTTCAGACCCCCAAAAATACACTTACAAAAGCACCTACAAAAATACACTTACATAATTGTTCGAGTTGGGAGCTGCTCGTAAGTAGAGGTACCACTGTATTTTTTATCAGAGAGAATTTAACTTAACTATAAATATATCCAAATCAAAATTTGGTAGGCTCTTTGTGACTTTTTTTTTTTTTTGGGGGGGGGGGGGTTAGGGGTGGAATGTATGTAACGAGAAAAGGAAAGTTAGCACCTAGAATTACAAAAACTGGGGCAATTGAAAAATATAAACCACCCTAAGGTAGTTTTGTAGAAGACTCTGTAGGAATTTCGAAAACATAGTGCTGAAGCCCACTTAGCTTCTTATATATAGTAGAGACGACAGATAGTTGTCAGAATGCCTTTACAAAAGTTAAAAAGACTGCTATGTGCAGCTCCCATTCAGTCACAAGATTTTTCAAAGACCTTTTCAAAGCTGGTGAATGCTAGAGACCTGAAAGTGGATGCATCATTCAACTACCAAAGACAGTATCCTTCATCAGAATGCCAAAGTTAAAGACATCAGTGCAACTAATCAACAAGTGAAGAGGCAACGTTGGCACTAGTCGTACTGCTGGAGCATTTTGTCGTGAAAGTCCTCATCTTCTCTGGCACTCCTGAACAGTACGCAGAGCAAGAATTCTTGTCAGACACAGTGAACTCTTCGGCTCCGCCCAGTACATTATTAGTTTCGCAAACCATGGGAAAAAGCAACACGCTGGAGGATGCACTCTCCTGAGTTTATTAGTTGTCTAGGTGTCTTCTTTATGCTAGAGAAGATGAAGTAGCTTTAAGCTCATTTTTCCTTCGATAAGCTGAGCGTTTTTGTGATGGAACACATCACTATAGTCAGCAAGTGTATTGAACCTTCAGAGTGGGACATAAGAGTTTAGTGCTTCTACCAGGGTACAAATGTCAGCAATGTGTTTAAAATTCTGGTACTGAAAGAGTGCCAGAGTAGGGCATTACTTGTCACTGACCGGACGGAGGATCAAGCCTCCACCACTCCTGTGCTGAACTATCATCACGGACGGAGGATCAAGCCTCCACCACTCCTGCGTTGAACTATCATCACGGACGGAGGATCAAGCCTCCACCACTCCTGTGCTGAACTATCATTACGGACGGAGGATCAAGCCTCCACCACTCCTGTGCTGAACTATCATCAGGGACGGATGATCAAGCCTCCACCACTCCTGTGTTGAACTATCATCACGGACGGAGGATCAAGCCTCCACCACTCCTGTGCTGAACTATCATTACGGACGGAGGATCAAGCCTCCACCGCTCATGTGTTGAACTATCATCACGGACGGAGGATCAAGCCTCCACCACTCCTGTGCTGAACTATCATCACGGACGGAGGATCAAGCCTCCACCACTCCTGTGTTGAACTATCATCACGGACGGAGGATCAAGCCTCCACCGCTCATGTGTTGAACTATCATCACGGACGGAGGCTCAAGCCTCCACCGCTCCTGTGTTGAACTATCATCACGGACGGAGGATCAAGCCTCCACCGCTCCTGTGTTGAACTATCATCACGGACGGAGGCTCAAGCCTCCACCGCTCAT
Source organism: Cherax destructor (assembly GCA_009830355.1). NCBI lineage: Eukaryota > Metazoa > Arthropoda > Malacostraca > Decapoda > Parastacidae > Cherax > Cherax destructor. The sequence continues at coordinate 23,516 of WNWK01010273.1, read as the reverse complement.
GTGTTGAACTATCATCACGGACGGAGGATCAAGCCTCCACCACTCCTGTGTTGAACTATCATCACGGACGGAGGATCAAGCCTCCACCGCTCCTGTGTTGAACTATCATCACGGACGGAGGATCAAGCCTCCACCGCTCCTGTGTTGAACTATCATCACGGACGGAGGCTCAAGCCTCCACCGCTCCTGTGCTGAACTGTCATCACGGACGGAGGCTCAAGCCTCCACCGCTCCTGTGCTGAACTGTCATCACGGACGGAAGATCGAGCCTTCACAACTGCTTGTACCAAATGACCCGCACTGGTTTACCGATTCACATAAATATTAGCTAACCTAGCACCGTAGCTGAAAATACCAGGTGTTGGATTTTGTTTAGGCCGTATGAATCCAGGAACTGTTTACTCCGACCAGGTATTGATCTGCCTCCTCAAGTGTGATTTACTACCTCGCTCCTCACAATATTCCGCACTCACTGTTAATACCTAGTATTACACACACACACACACACACACACAATATATATATATATATATATATATATATATATATATATATATATATATATATATATATATATATATATATATATAATACAAATGCTGACAGTAATCTCCCACAAAGCCGAGTAAGGATAGGTTAAGCAGGAGCTCTGAGAAGTTACTGGTAATTCCTGAGTACTGATGGGCCCCACACGGGGCCAGAAGATGCGTGGATGGTAACTCAGGGACGGTGGATCAGGAGCGCCTCACAGAAGCAAGCATCCTGTAGTCACTTCTTAGAATTTTTAAATCAATGTTAGTCGCTAGAGTCACCTCTTTAGTTCGTCCCTTGAAAGGAATTAAGGATATTTAAAGGACTTTTAAGTTAGTGTTGATACTCTGAGGATAAGAGGAGCAAGTGAACGTACGTCTCAGATATACGTCAGAAAGCATTTGCTATATATCGTACGTTATAGAACATACGTTGTGAAATACACGTTATAAAACATGGTTTATGGAATGTCCTTTATAAAACATACGATGTAAAACGTCCAAAACATATTTTAGGTAACCTGCGTTGACAAATATGCTTTGTAAAAACTTCATTTGAAAATACTCCTTGGAAGACGTGTGTGTGTGTGTGTGTACTCACCTAGTTGTGGTTGCAGGGGTCGAGTCATAGCTCTTGGCCCCGTGTGTGTGTGTGTGTGTGTGTGTAAAACGCCTAATCAGTATCACTGCAGGGTGGATAGATTAGGTTAGGTTAGGTTCATTTAGGTTAGATTAGGTTAGGTTAGATTCAGTTAGGTTAGGTTATGTTAAGTTAGGTTAGATTAGGTTAGGTTAGGTTCATTTAGGTTAGATTAGGTTAGGTTAGATTCAGTTAGGTTAGGTTAAGTTAAGTTAGATTAGGTTAGGCTAGATTTCATACATTAGATACATTAACCATCATATCATGGAAAGTATGAAAATACTGACCATATGTTCAGGAATTTCAGATAATTATGGATTATCCCAGGAATTATAATTCGGATTATCTTGGGGATGAGCTTTCTGATAACCTTAGGGATTATCTGAGGAATTCAGTGTATAATTAGAGTGACATCGATTACGATTATTTACTGAACTTTTAAAACTTTCACGAACTTCCTTGTTTTACATATTTACAGTAAAATGAGGAATCTGGCCTGTGAGTTTAAGGCCTAACTCACCGTGGGTTCAAACCCCCACCTGGCGTTAACATACTCTTGAATAGCGACTTTAATAGCTCTGGTGTAGTCGATAAGCTTGAAACTTTAATAACTTATGATTCATTAAGTATATGACTGACGTAAGTGGAAATCTGCAAGATAGACGCCATAACCACTTTGCAGGCTGTTGCAATGACTGCATAAAAGTGTTAGCCACTTAAGTGCCTGGGTCTCAAGTACGGTAGCTGATCCCTACGGATTTAGCGCTTAAACGTAGATATAACGAGAGTAATTAAATCTGTAATCTTAGAGGAATGCGCTGAAGGATTTACAGAAATAGTAATCAGGTGAAGGTATGTGCTCTAAAAAGCAGTATGAAGACAGGGAACCCGTAAATGATTTACACGTGAGTACCGTAATAATTTACAGTCGGAGCTGAATCATTTACAGGACGCGGACAGCAAGCACGGAGCGACTTACAAAACAGTGAAACTCGGCTAGAAGCCCCAACAAATGCCAACTTTGCATAAGTGTGAGAAGGACCCAGAGTGGTGAAGGGGAGGGAGATAACTGGGGAGGGGAAGGGAGATAACAAGACAATCAAGTTTCAGCCTCCAGTCTACAACTTGATTGTCCTGATTGGTATCTTGGGGGACGGGGTCGTGGTGGTGGGGTCGTTGTTGTCATGAAGGTGGTCGTTGTTGTGATGGGGTAGTTGTCGCTGTGATAGTTAGAAGAGAAGGGAAGGTCCTAGAAGAGAAGGGAAGGTCCTAGAAGAGAAGGGAAGGTCCTAGAAGAGAAGGGAAGGTCCTAGAAGAGAAGGGAAGGTCCTAGAAGAGAAGGAAAAGTTCTAGAAAAGAATGGAAAGTCCTAGAAGAGAAAGGAAGGTCCTAGAAGAGAAGGGGGAGGTTCTAGTGGGCAGGAGGCCATAGAAGATACGACAAAGACAGGACTTGGGAGGTCATAGAAGATGTGAGAGATGCCAGATGCTAGGGAACGGTCCTAGAAGCTAGAGGCGGTACTGAAAGATAGGACCAGCACTAGAAACTATGTGAAGAGTCCTGGGGGAGGAGAAAGAGAGACAGGATAAAGATACGTGCTACGGACGTAAGAGAAAGAGAGACAGGATGAGGATATGTGTTATCCCGGACCCTGGTGACCGTCCAGGCTGACGGAGTGTAAGGATGAATAATGCAAAATGGTAATGGGTGGTAATGGTAGTGCCAACCCACTGCAGGGATAGAGGAGGCGTGCCAACACCAGGTGGCACTGCTTCACACACACACACACACACACACACACACACACAGCTGTGACTCGACCCCGTAACCACAATTTGGTGAGTACAATTGTATGAGCGCGCGCGCGCACACACACACACTCACACACACACACACACACACAAAACACAAAACACACACAAAACACACACCCACACCACACACACACACACACAAAACACACACCCACACCACACACAAACACACACACACACACTTAACGCTAAGGCTGATTAGCATATTTTAAACAAAGGTCTTGTCTCTCATTGTATAAATGTTTCTGACATTAGCTAATTTCCACTCATCACAACACCCGTTTGTAGTAATTAGTTGAAGAGACTATCTGAAGGTTTGTTAAGTTCCTCTTTACAAACCTTAACAACAGTTCGTAATGTACCGAAGACTTCTTCGTTTTTTTCTGTTTAATTTATTATAGTTTCCCCTGACTTGTTTAATAATTAATTTATGGATATAATTTTCTTTCCTCTTGTGTATAAAAAGAAGTAGGCTGATCTGAGTTACATTTAAATAGGCCTATATTTTTCCTAATCTTTTTCCCGCATACCTGAAAAAATTTTGAGTTCGTTTTGGACTCCCCATAATTTTAAAGTGTCTCCTCTTCTCATCTGGATGTAGATGTTTTACTCAATTATTTATGTTATATTGTTGGGTAGAATTATCGATAATATGTTAGGTAAGAGGAAACAAACGCAACTAATGTGACGTTTTATTGTGGCGACGTTTCGCTCTCCAGGAGCTTTGTCAAGCCATTATAACAATATTGTTTCTAGTAGCTTGATAATCTTCTAGTGAGCGAAACGTTGCTTCTATAAAATGCCCCATTAATTGTACCTGTGTCTTTTACCTAACGTGTTATTTTGTGTTTAGGATCATTTATGCTTGATCTAATTTCTGTAGCTCTTGTAGCGCTTTGGAAAATGTTAAATTAGCAATTATCATCAGTAGCAGCCGCCGCCGCAGCCGCCGCCGCAGCCGTCTCCGCCGCCGCAGCCGCCGCCGCAGCCGCCGCAGTCGCCGCCGCCGCCGCAGTCGCCACCACCGACGCCGCCGCAGTCGTTACCACCTCCACTACCACCACCACCCACCAGCACCACCTCCAGCACCACCACCAATACCACCAGTACCAGCAACAACAGAAGCACCACCACCACCACCACCACCAACCACCACCATCAACCACCAGACGTCTGGACGACCTCTGGGTAATCCCTACTCAGGCTACCACAATCTTCGCCACTCATGTAATCCTATAATCCCATATAATCTACAGCGGAAAAATTAAGAAACTTTCATTTTTTTTATTATTATTTTTATTCGATACAAAAACTCTCTAATTTCTTATCACCTTCTCCAATACACTTTACAAAGTCACGTGGTCCAAGTCTGAGCGAAACGTCGTGGTAAGTTTCTCTCTTCTATGTGCGGGTTATTTGTATATTGTTCTAGTCAGGGTATTGAGCCTTTTTGTTCTTTACGTTTACCAAGCTCTTCATTAACCTCAAGACTATTTACCAGCGATCCTTGTTAGCCATAACTAAGTCAGGGGGGTTGTTACAACTGGCTGAGTCTCTCTCACACTTTTAAAAAGCCATTATTGACTTTTTCTGGAAAGTCACTGTAAATATTCACCATATTCACTACTATTGGTTTCCAGTCAAATTGCTCCAATAAATTTGGCTTATATTAAAATCTTCTCAAAATACATTTTTGTATGTAGACGCCTCAGCAATTTCTTCATATGTTTTCTGAGGCAACGTTGACAACTCCGCTCCACTTTCTGTTGACTCTTTATCAGAGTGGAATAATTCGTGGAATAATTTATACACCTGTATATGGCATTTGGCAAACATGAGCTTGTTTTTTGTCAGAACCAGGTCTCTAGTTGCGATCATTTCTGTTTTCTCTACATGCAATTATTCTTAGTACGATTTTTTTTTCTCCAGCAGTTTGTATACTAGACTTTAAGTTCGCTGTTGTGTCGCCTCTCTCCACTCTCTCGTAGTCGACGACTTCATTTGTTTTTATCAGTAACTATTTTAGGAGTTATACTTTATGAATATTATCCTAAAGTATCATATAACTTCTTCCTCCTTCCGTCCCTGGTACTGCAACCCTTTTCTTTTCCCATACACTCCCATTCCTTTACTACTTTCCATCATTTTAAAATATTACACAATTTAGCAGCGGCTTCTTAGACTGAACTGACCAACACAGGTACCACAGGTACCACAGGTACCACAGAAAGAGGCACTTCACCCCATGCATATATGTTTGCCATAAAAATTATCCCAACTGTCTAGAATCGGATGCAAGTTCCTTGCAGTACTTGCCTAGCCATCAATTTACACCATTTACTCTAGATATCCATTTACTTCCCACTTGACTTCCAGACAAAATGCTATTCACGATCGGGATCCCTAAGCTGGTAACCGCATCATCCACACCAGCTGTGTGATACACATCCTCTGTCTCGCTCTCCTCTCTCTCTCACTGTTATACACTGCTCTGTTATACACTGCTCTAATTTACAGGTCCCCAACAATGAGTAAGGGTAAGGTACGTGTAACTGCAGTTACACGTACCTTACCCCTCCCACATTACACTCGGCTTAGAGTACAGCAGTACTCACTTACTCACCTAGTTGTGGTTGCAGGGGTCGACCTGTCCTCCAGTGTCGTCAGGTCGATTTTCCTTAACCTCTCCTCGTAGGACATACCCCTTAGCTCCTGGACTAGTCTTGTTGCAAACCTTTGCACTTTCTCTAGCTTCTTTACGTGCTTGGCTAGGTGTGGGTTCCAAACTGGTGCTGCATACTCCAGTATGGGCCTAACGTACACAGTGTACAGGGTCCTGAACGATTCTTTATTAAGATGTCGGAATGCTGTTCTTAGGTTTGCTAGGAGCCCATATGCTGCAGCAGTTATTTGGTTGATGTGCGCCTCAGGAGATGTGCCTGGTGTTATACTCACCCCAAGATCTTTTTCCTTGATTAAGGTTTGTAGTCTCTGGCCCCCTAGACTGTACTCCGTCTGCGGTCTTCTTTGCCCTTCCCCAATCTTCATGACTTTGCACTTGGTGGGGTTGAACTCCAGGAGCCAATTGCTGGACCAGGCTTGCAGCCTGTCCAGATCCCTTTATAGTTCTGCCTGATCTTCGTCCGATTGAATTCTTCTCATCAACTTCACATTATCTGCAAACAGGGACACTTCGGAGTCTATTCCTTCCGTCATGTCGTTCACAAATACCAGAAACAGCACTGGTCCTAGGACTGACCCCTGTGGAACCCCACTCGTCACCGGCGCCCACTCTGACACCTCGCCCCGTACCATGACTCGCTGCTGTCTTCCTGACAGGTATTTCCTGATCTATTGTAGTGCCTTCCCTGTTACCCCTGCCTGGTCCTCCAGCTTCTGCACTAATCTCTTGTGTGGAACTGCGTCAAACGCCTCCTTACAGTCCAAGAGTATGCAATCTACCCACCCCTCTCTCTCTTGCCTTACTGCTGTCACCCTGTCGTAGAACTCCAGTAGGTTTGTGACACAGGATTTCCCGTCCCTGAAACCGTGTTGGCCGTCGTTGATAAGCTCATTCCTTTCTAGGTGATCCACCACTCTTCGCCTGATTATCTTCTCCATGACCTTGCATACTATACATGTCAGTGACACTGGTCTGTAGTTTAATGCCTCGTGTCTGTCTCCTTTCTTAAAAATTGGGACTACATTTGGCATCTTCCACACCTCAGGTAGTTGCCCAGTTTCAGTGGATGTGTTGAAGATTTTTGTTAGTGTGTGTGTGTGTTTGTGTGTGTACTCACCTATTTGTACTCACCTATTTGTGGTTGCAGGGGTCGAGTCATAGCTCCTGGCCCCGCCTCTTCACTGATTGCTACTAGGTCCTCTCTCTCCCTGCTCCATGAGCTTTATCAAACCTAGTCTTAAAACTATGTATGGTTCCTGCCTCCACTATGTCGCTTTCTAAGCTATTCCACTTCCTGACAACTCTATGACTGAAGAAATACTTCCTAACATCCCTTTGACTCATAGGAGTCTTCAACTTCCAATTATGACCCCTTGTTTCTGTGTCCCCTCTCTGGAACATCTTGTCTCTGTCCACCTTATCTATTCCTCGCAGTATTTTATATGTCGTTATCATGTCTCCCTAACCCTCCTGTCCTCTAGTGTCGTCAGGCCGATTTCCCTTAACCTTTCTTCGTAGGACAATCCCCTTAGCTCTGGGACTAGTCTTGTTGCAAACCTTTGCACTTTCTCTAATTTCTTGACGTGCTTGACCAGGTGTGGGTTCCAAACCGGTGCTGCATACTCCAGTATGGGCCTGACGTATATGGTATACAGAGTCTTGAATGATTCCTTAGTGAGGTATTGGAACGCTATTCTTAGGTTTGCCAGCCGCCCGTATGCTGCAGCAGTTATCTGATTGATGTGTGCCTCAGGAGATGTGTTCGGTATTATACTCACCCCAAGATCTTTTCTTTGAGTGAGGCTTGCAGTCTTTGGCCACCTAGACTATACTCTGTCTGCGGTCTTCTTTGCCCTTCCCCGATATTCATGACTTTACATTTGGCAGGGTTAAATTCAAGGAGCCAGTTACTGGACCAGGCTTGCAGCCTGTCCAGGTCTCTTTGTAGTCCTGCCTGATCCTCGACTGATTTTATTCTTCTCATTAACTTCACATCATCTGCAAACAGGGACACTTCTGAGTCTATCCCTTCCGTTATGTCATTCACATATACCAAAAACAGTACAGGTCCTAGGACTGACCCTTGTGGAACTCCTCTCGTCACAGGTGCCCACTCTGACATCTCGTCACGTACCATGACTCGTTGTTGCCTCCCTGTCAGATATTCTCTGATCCATTGCAGTTTTTTTCCTGTTACGTGTGCCTGATCCTTTAGCTTTTGCATTAACCTCTTGTGAGGAACTGTGTCGAACGCCTTCTTGCAGTCCAAAAAATGCAGTCTATCCACCCCTCTCTCTCGTGTCTTACTTCTGTTACCTTATCATAAAACTCCAGTAGGTTTGTGACACAGGATTTTCCTTCCCTGAAACCGTGCTGGTTGTCGTTTATAAGCTTGTGTCTTTCTAGGTGCTCCACCACTCTCCTCCTGATGATCTTCTCCATGACTTTGCATACTATACACGTCAGTGACACAGGTCTGTAGTTTAATGCCTCGTGTCTGTCTCCTTTCTTAAAAATTGGGACTACATTTGCCATCTTCCACGCCTCAGGTAGTTGCCCAGTTTCAATGGATGTGTTGAAGATTTGTGTTAGTGGCACACACAACATCTCTGCTCCCTCTCTAAGGACCCACGGAGAAATGTTGTCCGGTCCCACCGCTTTTGAGGTATCGAGTTCACATAGCAGCTTCTTCACCTCCTCCTCGGTTGTGTGTATTTCATCCAGCACTTGTTGGTATACCTCCCTATTCTGAATTCCTGGAGTCCTACCTGTCTCCTGTGTAAATACTTCTTTAAATCTCATGTTGAGCTCCTCACATACCTCTTGGTCGTTTATTGTGAACTCCCACCTTCCTTTCTCAGCCTGATTACCTGGTCCTTGACTGTTGTTTTCCTCCTGATGTGGCTATACAACAGCTTCGGGTCAGACTTGACTTTTGATGCTATATCATTTTCATATTGTCGCTGAGCCTCCCTTCTTACCTGTGCATATTCGTTTCTGGCTCTTCGGCTAATCTCTTTATTTTCCTGGGTCCTTTGTCTTCTGTACTTTTTCCATTCTCTATTACACTTACTTTTTGCCTCCCTACACCTCTGGGTGAACCAAGGACTCGTTCTGGTCTTCCCATTACTTCTGTTTCCCTTGGGGACAAACCTCTCCTCTGCCTCTTTGCATTTGGTTGTCACATATTCCATCATTTTTTTACTGGTTTTCCTGCCAATTCTCTCTCCCACTGAACGTCTTGTAGGAAGTTCCTCATGCCTGTGTAGTCCCCCCTTTTGTAGTTTCGTTTCTCCCTTCCTATTCCTGCTCCCCTCTCCACTTGTAGCTCAACTATATAATCAAAACACAGAACCAAATGATCACTAGCTCCAAGGGGCCTTTCATACGTGATATCCTCGATGTCCGAACTACTCAAGGTGAATACTAGGTCCAGTCTTGCTGGATCATCATGTGTGTGTGTGTGTGTGTGTGTGTGTGTGTGTGTGCGTGCGTGTGTGTGTGTGTGTGTGTGTGTGTGTGTGTGTGTGTGTGTGCTGTGCGTGCGTGTGTGTGTGTGTGTCTAATACATCTGAGTTTAAGGTGACGTTCCTCAGTGTAAGACAGACATCATGTGTCAGGAGACACAGTATGTGTCAGGAGACAGACTGTGTCAGGAGACAGACACCATCCGTCAGGAGACAGACACCATGTGTCAGGAGACAGACACCATGTGTCAGGAGACAGCCACCATGTGTCAGGAGACAGCCACCATGTGTCAGGAGACAGCCACCATGTGTCAGGAGACAGCCACCATGTGTCAGGAGACAGCCACCATGTGTCAGGAGACAGCCACCATGTGTCAGGAGACAGCCACCATGTGTCAGGAGACAGCCACCATGTGTCAGGAGACAGCCACCATGTGTCAGGAGACAGCCACCATGTGTCAGGAGACAGCCACCATGTGTCAGGAGACAGCCACCATGTGTCAGGAGACAGCCACCATGTGTCAGGAGACAGCCACCATGTGTCAGGAGACAGCCACCATGTGTCAGGAGACAGCCACCATGTGTCAGGAGACAGCCACCATGTGTCAGGAGACAGCCACCAATGTGTCAGGAGACAGCCACCATGTGTCAGGAGACAGCCACCATGTGTCAGGAGACAGCCACCATGTGTCAGGAGACAGCCACCATGTGTCAGGAGACAGCACCATGTGTCAGGAGACAGACACCATGTGTCAGGAGACAGCACCATGTGTCAGGAGACAGCACCATGTGTCAGGAGACAGACACCATGTGTCAGGAGACAGACACCATGTGTCAGGAGACAGACACCATGTGTCAGGAGACAGACACCATGTGTCAGGAGACAGGCACCATGTGTCAGGAGACAGGCACCATGTGTCAGGAGACAGGCACCATGTGTCAGGAGACAGGCACCATGTGTCAGGAGACAGGCACCATGTGTCAGGAGACAGGCACCATGTGTCAGGAGACAGGCACCATGTGTCAGGAGACAGGCACCATGTGTCAGGAGACAGGCACCATGTGTCAGGAGACAGGCACCATGTGTCAGGAGACAGGCACCATGTGTCAGGAGACAGGCACCATGTGTCAGGAGACAGGCACCATGTGTCAGGAGACAGGCACCATGTGTCAGGAGACAGGTACCATGTGTCAGGAGACAGGCACCATGTGTCAGGAGACAGGCACCATGTGTCAGGAGACAGGCACCATGTGTCAGGAGACAGGCACCATGTGTCAGGAGACAGGCACCATGTGTCAGGAGACAGGCACCATGTGTCAGGAGACAGGCACCATGTGTCAGGAGACAGGCACCATGTGTCAGGAGACAGGCACCATGTGTCAGGAGACAGGCACCATGTGTCAGGAGACAGGCACCATGTGTCAGGAGACAGGCACCATGTGTCAGAAGACAGACACCATGTGTCAGGAGACAGATACCATTTGTCAGGAGACAGACACTAGTGAAGGACTCTTCATCAACAAGAATTGGAGTTGCTTTCCCCTTCCTCGGATCAAATGTAATTTCCTCTCAATCTCCAGGGTGTATAATACCCTTACTGGTTCAGGATTTTACCACAAATATATTTAAATTCACCTACACGAAGTCGAAGATATGAAAGTGTGGAAATTGTTTGCATGCGTGCACACATGCACACACACACACGCACACGCACACGCACACACACACACACGTACACGCACGTACACACACACACACACGTGAGGAGCTCAACTTGAGGTTTAAGGAAGTATTCACAGTGGAGGAAGGCAGCTGGGTAGACAGGACGGGGTGCATCACCAACAAGGGATGTATCAAGTGCTAGAGGGCATACACACAACTGAGGAGGAGGTGAAGCAGTTACTCAGTGACCTTGATACCTCAAAGGCGATGGGTCCGTACAATATCTCCCCGTGGGTTCTTCGGGAAGGAGCTGAGGTACTGAGTGTGCCACTTACCATAATATTCAACACATCCCTTGAAACTGGGCAGCTACCTGAGGTATGGAAGAAGGCCAACGTAGTCCCCATCTTTAAAAAAGGAGACAGAAAAGAGGCACTAAACTATAGACCGGTGTCACTTACATGTATAGTGTGCAAAGTCCTGGAGAAAATCATCAGGAAAAGAATGGTGGAGCACCTCGAGCTGAACAGGATAATAAACACCAGACAGCACGGATTCCGGGAAGGCAAATCCTGTGTAACAAACCTCCTAGAGTTCTATGATAAAGTAACAGAGGTAAGGCAAGAGAGAATGGTGGGTTGATTGCATTTTCCTGGACTGCAGGAAGGCCTTCGACACAGTTCCTCACATGAGATTAGTAAAGAAGTTAGAAGAACAAGCATGTATAACAGGAAGGGCACTGGAATGGATCAGAGAATACCTCACAGGAAGGCAACAACGGGTCATGGTGCGTGATGAGGTATCACAGTGGGCGCCTGTGACGAGCGGTGTACCGCAGGGGTCAGTCCTAGGACCAGTGTTATTCTTGGTATATGTAAATGACATGACGGATGGGATAGACTCAGAAGTGTCTCTGTTCGCCGATGATGTGAAATTAATGAGGAGAATCACATCGGAAGAGGACCAAGCAGGACTTCAAACAGACCTGGACAAGCTTGACATCTGGTCTAGCAACTGGCTTCTCGAATTCAATCCCACCAAATGCAAAGTCATGAAGATCGGAGAAGGGCAAAGAAGACCGCTGACAGAGTACAGGCTAGGCGGACAAAGGCTACAAACCACGGCAAAGGAGAAAGACCTTGGGGTGAGTATAACGCCAAGCACGTCTCCGGAGGCACACATCAACCAGCACGGCAGCATATGGGCGACTGACAAACCTAAGATTAGCGTTCCGTTACCTTAACAAGGAATCGTTCAAGACACTGTACACCGTGTACGTCAGGCCCATACTAGAATATGCAGCACCAGTCTGGAACCCACACCTGGTCAAGCACGTAAAGAAACTAGAGAAAGTGCAAGGTTTGCGACAAGGTTAGTTCCACAACTCGGGGGTCTGTCCTATGAAGAAATGTTGAGGAAATAGGACTAACAACACTGGAGGAAAGAAGGGTCAGAGGAGACATGATAACGACATACAAAATACTGCGGGGAATCGACAAGGTAGACAGTGACAGGATGTTCCAGAGAGGGAACACAGAAACAAGGGGACACAACTGGAAGCTGAAGACTCAGATGAGTCAAAGGGATGTTAGGAAGCATTTCTTCAGCCACAGAGTAGTCAGGAAGTGGAATAGTCTAGAGAAAGATATAGTGGAGGCAGGTACCATACATAGTTTTAAGACGAGGTATGATAAAGCTCATGGAGCAGGGAGAGCAGAGACCCAGTAGCGGACAGCGAAGAGGCGGGGCCAGGAGCTGAGTCTCGACCCCTGCAACCACAATTAGGTGAGTACAATTAGGTGAGTACGAGGACAGAATACTGATTAGGAAAGCAACAACTTGAGACATCAAAGTAAGGACGTCACGAATGGTAGTTGTAACAGTGTTAGTCTTCACTACCAGTACAAACCACACTTGAACATAAACCAGACATTGAAAACACTATATACCAAATATGTCAGAATACTATCAAGAGTATACTACACTGACCGGAAGTGCTAGAGTATACTACACAGAGCAGAAGTGCTAGAGTATACTACACAGAGCAGAAGTGCTAGAGTATACTACACAGAGCAGAAGTGCTAGAGTATACTACACAGAGCAGAGATTAAGGCAGAGAGAGTATACTACACAGAGCAGAAGTGCTAGAGTATACTACACAGAGCAGAAGTGCTAGAGTATACTACACAGAGCAGAAGTGCTAGAGTATACTACACAGAGCAGAAGTGCTAGAGTGTACTACACAATGCAGAGTAGGAAGTGCTAGAGTTACTACACAGAGCAGAAGTGCTAGAGTATACTACACAGAGCAGAAGTGCTAGAGTGTACTACACAGAGCAGAAGTGCTAGAGTGTACTACACAGAGCAGAAGTGCTAGAGTGTACTACACAGAGCAGAAGTGCTAGAGTGTACTACACAGAGCAGAAGTGCTAGAGTGTACTACACAGAGCAGAAGTGCTAGAGTGTACTACACAGAGCAGAAGTGCTAGAGTGTACTACACAGAGCAGAAGTGCTAGAGTGTACTACACAGAGCAGAAGTGCTAGAGTGTACTACACAGAGCAGAAGTGCTAGAGTATACTACACAGAGCAGAAGTGCTAGAGTATACTACACAGAGCAGAAGTGCTAGAGTATACTACACAGAGCAGAAGTGCTAGAGTATACTACACAGAGCAGAAGTGCTAGAGTATACTACACAGAGCAGAAGTGCTAGAGTATACTACACAGAGCAGAAGTGTAGAGTATAACACAGGAAGAGCAGAAGTGGTCTAGAGTAATAGTCTACAAGCAGGAAGTCTAGAGTATACTAACAAGCATGAAGTGTCAGGTATAACGAGCAGTGAAGGGTCAAACAGTGAAGGATCAAATAAGCAGTGAATAGTCTAACAAGCAGTGAAGGGTCAAACAGTGAAGGATCAAATAAGCAGTGAATAGTCTAACAAGCAGTGAATGGTCTAACAATCAGTGAATGATCTAACAAATCATTGACGGGTCTAACAAGCAGTGAAGGATCACACAAGCAGTGAAGGGTCTAACAATCAGTGAATTGTCTAACAAGCAGTGAAGGGTCTAACAGTGAATGGTCTAACAAGCAGTGAAGGGCCTAACAATCAGTGAATGGTCTAACAAGCAGTGAAGGGTCTAACAGTGAACTGTCTAACAAGCAGTGAAGAGTCTAACAATCATTGAAGGGTCTAACAAGCAGTGAAGAGTTTAACAATCACTGAAGGGTCTAATAAGTAGTGAAGGGTCACACAAGCAGTGAAGGGTCACACAAGTTGTGAAGAGTCAAACAAGCAGTGAAGGGTCTAACAATCAGTGAAGGGTCTATCAATCAGTGAAGGGTCTAACAAGCAGTGAAGAGTCACACAAGTAGTGAAGGGACACAGAATTGGAGTATGCTGGATGAAGTGAGTAATATAAGAAAATGTCATTAATTCCTTGAGAATTACATAGGTTATTGTCCATGCAGGTAAGACAAGCAGGACCTGAAACACAACCTGTACAAGAACATCAGGACCTGAAACACAACCTGTACAAGAACATCAGGACCTGAAACACAACCTGTACAAGAATATCAGGACCTGAAACACAACCTGTACAAGAATATCAGGACCTGAAACACAACCTGTACAAAAACATCTCTACAAACACAACTCAACTCTTGCACAAACACTTGCTAAAACAAATCATTTTTCACTTAAACTGATTAGACAAATATGGTCGAAAAGAATAAAATTCCCATGGGCTCCATCCATCTTATTGTAGTTTTGTTAAAAATAATTTTCCTCGGTAAAAAATGATTATTATTCTTAACGATTTCATAATTTCTCTGGTTTGAGCTGACTCCCCTGCTCTTGTGAGGACGGTGTGAGGCTTGCTAATGGTTTGAACTGACTCCCCTGCTCTTGTGAGGACGGTGTGAGGCTTGCTAATGGTTTGAACTGACTCCCCTGCTCTTGTGAGGACGGTGTGAGGCTTGCTAATGGTTTGAACTGACTCCCCTGCTCTTGTGAGGACGGTGTGAGGCTTGCTAATGGTTTGAACTGACTCCCCTGCTCTTGTGAGGACGGTGTGAGGCTTGCTAATGGTTTGAACTGACTCCCCTGCTCTTGTGAGGACGGTGTGAGGCTTGCTAATGGTTGGATCTGACTCCCCTGCTCTTGTGAGGACGGTGTGAGGCTTGCTAATGGTTTGAACTGACTCCCCTGCTCTTGTGAGGACGGTGTGAGGCTTGCTAATGGTTGGATCTGACTCCCCTGCTCTTGTGAGGACGGTGTGAGGCTTGCTAATGGTTTGAACTGACTCCCCTGCTCTTGTGAGGACGGTGTGAGGCTTGCTAATGGTTGGAACTGACTCCCCTGCTTTTGTGAGGAAGGTGTGAGGCTTGCTAATGGTTTGAACTGACTCCCCTGCTCTTGTGAGGACGGTGTGAGGCTTGCTAATGGTTGGAACTGACTCCCCTGCTCTTGTGAGGGCGGTGTGAGGCTTGCTAATGGTTGGATCTGACTTCCCTGCTCTTGTGAAGACGGTGTGAGGCTTGCTAATGGGCATAGTTGGTTTTGAGAAGGATTCATCTTGTATTTAGCAGTAGGCCTGCTGCAGTGTTCCTTCATTCTTATATTCTTAATGTGTCTTAGGTGAGTCTTCATGTTCCTCGTTGAATCTAAGATGATGCTCCAAGGGATTCTGAGGATGGTGTGAGGGAACAACAGCACTGACAGTAGTTATAGGCAAATTTAATAATTAATTTACTATTTCGGTAATTCTGCTTTAGTTTCTGTGCAAGTTATTCAGTACTTAGTTAAGTTTTGTGATGCCTGATCCCACATATATATTCGTGTGGTCAGAGTGATAGTGGAGGGAAGAAGAGTCAAGATGGAGTCTTCAGCTTCTACTTCATTTCATATATCCAAATAGAATGCGTAGCCTCCCAATGTTCTCTTCCCAGTCTGCTCAGTCTGGTAAAAGTCTACGGTAGCCACAACCCGCATTTCATTTAGTTTAACATATTTAATCTTGACCCTCGTCCCTGTCCCAAACCTCTCCCATCACACCATGATAGAAACTCCATGACCTATACTAAATCCACTGACCGTGATATGCCATGTTCTTCGAAATACAAGCCTATAAATTCGACAAATGGCCAAGGTGACTTTGTATTTCCCTGTATGAAGAGCCAATACTTCTAACTTTACCCCAGCCTCCCCTCATAAACACTCGCCGCCTCCAGTAATTATTTTGCTCACGTTTGTGTTGACAGTAAACCTTTACTGTCCTCACGAGAACCTCCTTATATATATATATATATATATATATATATATATATATATATATATATATATATATATATATATATATATATATATATATATATATGGCAGATGGCCCGAAAAAGAAAAACTTTCATCATCATTCACTCCATCACTGTTTTGCCAGAGGCATGCTTACACTACAGTTATAAAACTGCAACATTAACACCCCTCCTTCAGAGTGCAGATACTGTACTTCCCATCTCCAGGACTCAAGTCCAGCCTGCCGGTTTCCCCGAATCCCTTCATAAATGTTACTTTGCTCACACTCCAACAGCACGTCAAGTATTAAAAAACAATTTGTCTCCATTCACTCCTATCAAATACGTTATCGCATGCTTGCTGGAAGTCCAAGCCCCTCACACACAAAACCTCCTTTACCCCCTCCCTCCAACCTTTCCTAGGCCGACCCCTACCCCGCCTTCCCTCCACTACAGATTTATACACTCTCGAAGTCATTCTGTCTCGTTCCATTCTCTCTACATGTCCGAACCACCTCAACAACCCCTCCTCAGCTCTCTGGATAATAGTTTTGGTAATCCCGCACCTCCTCCTAATTTCCAAACTCCGAATTCTCTACATTATATTCACACCACACATTGACCTCAGACATGACATCTCCACTTCCTCCAGCCTTCTCCTCACTGCAACATTCATCACCCATGCTTCACACCCATACATTCCCCTCTTTACTTCCACGGACAAAGTTCTTTGTCTCCACAGACTCCTCAGTGCACCGCTCACCCTTTTCCCCTCATCAATTCTATGATTCACCTCATCCTTCATAGACCCATCTGCTGACATGTCCACTCCTAAATATCTGAATACATTCACCTCCTCCATACTCTCTCCCTCCAATCTGATATCCAATCTTTCGTCACCTAATCTTTTTGTTATCCTCATCACCTTACTCTTTCTTATATTCACTTTCAATTTTCTTCTTTTACACACCCTACCAAATTCATCCACCAACCTCTGCAACTTCTTTTCAGAATCTCCCAAAAGCACCGTGTCATCAGCAAAAAGCAATTGTGACAACTCCCACTTTGTATTTGATTCTTTATCTTTTAACCCCACACCTCTTGCCAAGACCCTCGCATTCACTTCTCTTACAACCCCATCTATAAATATATTGAACAACCACGGTGACATCACACATCCTTGTCTAAGGCCTACTTTTACTGGGAAATAATCTCCCTCTCTCCTACACACTCTAACCTGAGCCTCACTATCCTCATAAAAACTGTTCATTGCTTTCAGTAACCTACCTCCTATTCCATACACCTGCAACATCTGCCACATTGCCTCCCTATCCATCCTATCATACGCCTTTTCCAAATCCATAAATGCCATAAAAACCTCTTTACCCTTATCTAAATACTATTCACCTATATGTTTCACTGTAAACACTTGGTCTACACACCCGCTACCTTTCTTAAAGCCCCCTTGTTCATCTACTATCCTGCTTTCTGTCTTACTCTTAATTCTTTCAATAATAACTCTACCATACACTTTACCAGGTACACTCAACAGACTTATTCCCCTATAATTTTTGCACTCTCTTTTGTCCCCTTTGCCTTTATACAAAGGAACAATACACGCTCTCTGCCAATCCCTAGGTACCTTACCCTCTTCCATACATTTATTAAATAATAGCACCAACCACTCCAAAACTATATCCCCACCTGCTTTTAACATTTCTATCTTTATCCCATCAATCGCGCGCCCCTGCGCGTGTGCATAATATGTAATTGAGCGAAAAGTACTTCTTAAATCCCCGCTGCCTGAGAGACTGATCCACCTGGCCGACAAACCCTTTGCCGAATTACACAAGTTAGTGTTTACGAAAAATTGAAAGAATGTTAAAATAGAAATGAATGAACTTTTTGAACCAATCAGAAATGCTATATATATTTTCATAAACAGAGTGGACGGCACAAATGAGAAACTGACTTTCGTAAGATGAGAAGAGAGATACAGCGACGTTAAGTACGAAAAATAAAATGGTTGATTGCTCAAAGAGGTCGGCTACAACACACAAGTTCACAGTTTGTTTTAAACTTGTTTGATAAACAACAAAACCCTGACACAAAAAAAAGCTGCATTAGGCTTTGGATTAATTCTTGCAGGTTGCAGTGTGAATTATAGCTGCCTGAAACTCGCTAAATTATTTTGCAGTCTGGGAAAGAAGAGTGACCTTTGATGCTCTCGGTATTTACAGAGGCATAGTTAATGAATCCATCTATTTTGTAGCCTGTGTAACACAGCTGCTCTGAAGGATTTACCTAAGCTTATCAACTTTAAAAAGTTGGAATTTACATATTACCAAGGCTGATAAATCAAAGCCATGTGTGACAAATGGTTTTATTAAGGAAACGTTTCGCCACACAGTGGCTTCATCAGTCCAATGCAAAGACGAAAGGGGGTAAGGAGAGTTTGAGGTAATCAGTCCCTCAGCCTGGAATCGATGTGTTCAGTCCATCAGTCTTGTAGAAAGTACAGCATATGACCGGAGAAGTGGCTTATATACTGTAGTCAGTGGATGGTACCACTGTGACCCCGCCTCCTCCTGCTTCCACTGTGACCCCGCCTCCTCCTGCTTCCACTCACCTGATTACAGTATATAAGTCACTACTCCGGCCATATACTGTACTTTCTACACGAGTGATGGACTGAACACATCGATTCCAGGCCGAGGGACTGATTACCTCAAATTTCTCTCCTTACAACTTTCTGCTTTGTATTGGACTGATGAAGCCACTGTGTGGCGAAACGTTTCCTTAATAAATATTCCCATATGTTGCATAAGTGTCTCAATCTTCAATCAGTCATGTTCATCTTGAACAATTATGGTTTTCGGGAAAATAAACCATCTGTTGAACGGCATGGATACGTGTTCACCCTTAATAAAAAAAAATCCTCTGGAAATAGTAAAATAAAAATAATAATGAAAACCTCCAACGAATTTTGAAAGTAAATGAGAATATAAACAGCTATGAGTCAGGCAAACCACATTATTATACATATTTGAGGTAATCAAGACTCGCATGACAGGTACTCCAGCCTGGACAATTATTTGTTCAGTGGAGTCGGCAGCTTATGAAGTGTAAATATTACTAGTGCAATTCTAGACACTAGTCGTAGGGAGAGAGAGTGTGATTCAGGGAAATATAACACAAATTTAATAGACTAATTGCTTGCCTTTAAAAGGACAAATTATTCTAAATTAGTTTTGATGTAACTTCTTTATTCACTAAGGTGCCAGACATGGATTTATTAAACTGAAGTGACCGTAGAACTAGTTAATCTCTGCATAGCAGGTTGCTATGCAGGTTTCTATGCGCAAAGAGTATAGCATAGAATTGGTAAATCCCTCCCATCCCGGTGATTTAGATTTCTGAAGAAAATTCTACCAATTAATGCCAGGTTGTATAGATGTGTGGACGATGTGTGCTGCTTGTGGTCACACTAATACAAAAATTGAGATTCGAATAAACTAATAATGATGATCAGTCGTGTTGGAGAGGAATCCAGTTCTCTGTTTACACCCATCACAGCTCAGTCGTGTTGGAGAGGAATCCAGTCCTCTGTTTACACCCATCACAGCTCAGTCGTGTTGGAGAGGAATCCAGTCCTCTGTTTACACCCATCACAGCTCAGTCGTGTTGGAGAGGAATCCAGTCCTCTGTTTACACCCATCACAGCTCAGTCGTGTTGGAGAGGAATCCAGTCCTCTGTTTACACCCATCACAGCTATCGGTCACCTTGCTGACTGCGTGAGTGCGAAAACATTGATATGAAAGGTTACGTTTAGCACAGGAAATATTTGAGATTCATGTATTATAGAGTCATGTCTTACAACATAAGAAAACAATCAAGTTACGAACTTAGGCAGAGCAACATATCGACTAGCTAATAACATAGTCCCTTCACACCTTTACCGTTGATGAGTTCCGAGAGTTTTTCTATTCCCAGAGCCCAGCCTTGGGCCAGGCTCGTCAGGTGCTTACCTGGTCAACCAGGCTTTTGCTGCTGCTGGTGGCCCACTGACCCACATACCTATCACTTAGAGGTCAATACCTTCCCAGCGGACAACACAGATCGTACACAATGCACTGATTTACATTACCACAGGTCAAGCATACATTCCAGTCCTCACTGTTTCTGACTTGTTCTCTCTGCAGGAATTTTTTTTCATCTGACACACTGCCGTACACGCTGCTCCACATGGAGGGTAATGTTAATTGGCAATTTTCCCCTCCAATACAAGAATTTGTTGGAAAATAATTTCAGATTAATTCCTTCTGGACAACTCAATCAAGCTGATTAAATATAAACTAACAATTAAAACCCGAATGATTAATATAATTAAAAAGCAGTAAATTGTCTCCAAAATAGATTTATAAGCCTTTTAAAACAGAATTGTTTAGTGAGGCCATGGTAGAGCTCTACCTTTTTCCCCCCCTCGTACCTTAACTGGTCAGGTGAGCCCCGAGTTAATGTACTCATTGTTAACTATGAATATCCAGTAGAGACTCATCGTTGTTTCCCCATAGTTACAGTGGGTCTGACTGAGGTCGAAATGCCACGGAGGGGCAGATAGATAGGTTACTGTGGTACATACAGGCAGATAGATAGGTTACTGTGGTACATACAGGCAGATAGATAGGTTACTGTGGTACATACAGGCAGATAGATAAGTTACTGTTGCACGGAAAGACAAATAAATAGTTTACCGTGAAATGAACAGGCAGATTGATAGGGTAATGTGGCACGGACAGGTTAATAGATAGGTTAATGGGGCACGGACAGGTGAACAGAGTGGTCACTGTGACACGGACAGGTGAACAGAGTGGTCACTGTGACACGGACAGAGAAACTAAATCCACTATTTTTTTAGTGAACAATCTGGTTAAGTCCTTCAGTGATGACAAAAATCCCTTCTCTAATCTACATGAACTGCCAATCAGGAACCAATATTTTTTATGAAGCGCCATACCCTTGTGGGTCATTCAGCACAGGCAGTGGTAAAGGCTCGATCCTCCTCCCGCTTACTGTGAAAAAGTCACGGGATAATTTGGAAAAATTTAGTTATCGAATCATACGTTTTAAGGGAGTCAAAAACTTTCTTTTTGAATATTATTTAGAAGTGAAAAAAAAATTATTTAAATACCCAAAAATATTAATTTATTTTTTTAAATTTTATAATGTGGTTGAGAACAGAATTAATGTTTTGGCTTGAAGGATATAAGTGAGAGATGAACGAAAACTTAAGACATTTCTGGGTAGGAGCAGACTTGCAGCTGTCCTCACTTGTCACCAGAAGACGAATGATGAAAAATAACTGTACAGATTAAGTCAGTTGATAACACAATGTGTGTTTTGTGGCAACCAGGTACAACACACACACACACACACACACACACACACACACATACAAATGTATATACTGTATATATATATATATATATATATATATATATATATATATATATATATATATATATATATATATATATATATATATATATATATATATATATATATGTATATATATATATTGATATATATATATATGTATATATATATATATGTATATATATATATATGTATATATATATATATGTATATATATATATATATGTATATATATATATATGTATATATATATATATATGTATATGATATATATATATATGTATATGTATATATATATAGTATATGTATATATATATATATATATAGTATATGTATATATATATAATATGTATATATATATATATATATATATATATATATATTATATATATATATATATATATATATATATATATATATATATATATATATGTGCAAGAAAACCACTATGAAAAAATAGAAGAATTCCAAGCGCTTTCGTGACTACTCACATTATCAAGGAACTATAACAGGAAACATGACAAGAAGGGCTTATATAAGGGCGAGACTACACCTCACAGTCACATCACACTAACAAAGACTACACCTCACAGTAGCGTAACATCTCACGACTCTGTGAAGAGGAAAATAAGAAAGGACCTGAAACTCTTCCCAAGAATTAAGATTAGTCAATTTATTATTAAATTCTTCCCAAATTTTATTAATTATAAATGAATCCAATTTATATAAACCAAAGAAATATTCATATTATTTTCAAAACTGCTTTTAATGAAACATGATTCTATTATATTTCTCTCAACCATGGACTTGCTTGATACAACCTTCTCAGCATTTTGAAAATCAATTGGATGGTTAAAATCTCTCACATGAATAAATAGAGCATTAGAATCTTGTCCAGTTCTAATGCTATATTTATGTTGTTTTAATCTTAGTTCAAGACTTTTACCAGTTTGACCAAAATAAACTTTATCGCATATTTTAAGGGAATCTTATAGACACATCCGTCAGCATTTTGGGGGAATTTTTTATCAAAAGTCTTTTTACTGTATCAAGATTTTTAAATACAACTTTGATATTAAAATTCTTAAGAAAGGAAGGCATATCAACCAAGTTTTCATGGTAAGGGAGAACCAACATATTTTTGGTTGAATAAGGTTGGTTGTCCCTTTTGGATTGTAAAAGTATTCCTAGCTATTTTAAAAGATTTATCAATTATGTTTCTTGGGTATTTTAAATCATTAGCTATTTCATAAATTTTAGAGATTTCTTCATCTATGAACTACTGATGAAATTAATATTAGTAAGGGGATGGTATATAGCTCAATGTTAAAACAAAATATTCCCAATTGCCCTCAAAGATTTTTTAAGTCTTATGATTCACTTTTGAATAATAAAAATTTGCGTCTTACTAAAGCAGATAAAATGAATGCAATTGTAATTATGAAAGAAACCGATTACCAAGATAAAATGAATAACCTCCTAGATGATTTTGAAACCTATTCTAAACTTAGAAAGAATCCCTTAGAATCTGTCAATAGCAATTTCAATAAAACAATAAAACATCTATTGAAGGGCAAAGATGAATTAATTAAAAAATTTACTTCCACTAATCCATCTTTACCTTATATGTATGGATTAATAAAAACACACAAACCTGGTAATCCTGTTAGACCAATTATTATCTCTATAGGTTCAGTTTCTTATAAACTTTCTAAATGGCTTGTTGATATTTTGAGCCCAATTGTTGGAAAAATTTCTAATTTTAATGTTAAAAACAACTTAGATTTAGTTGATAAATTAAGCACCTTGACTGATTTAAATGATTTCAATATGGTTAGTTTTGATGTTACCTCCTTGTTTACAAAAGTTCCAGTTGATGATTTACTAAGGTTCTTATCTGAAGAACTGGTTAATTATGATTTACCATTGCCAGTTCCTACTATCATTAAACTTATTAAACTTTGTATTGTTGATGCAAAATTTGTATTT
>WNWK01010272.1:62500-71153 GCA_009830355.1 Cherax destructor | reverse complement strand
ATTTTTGTTTAATAAATGTTATGAAAGAGGGAAGGTACCTAGGGATTGGCAGCGAGCATGTATAGTTCCTTTATATAAAGGAAGGGGATAAAAGAAGTGTAAAAATTATAGGGGAATAAGTTTACTGAGTATACCAGGTAAAGTGTATGGCAGGGTTATTATTGAAAGAATTAGAGGTAAGACAGAGGTAGGATTGCAGATGAGCAAGGAGGCTTTAGAGTGGGTAGGGGATGTGTAGATCAAGTGTTTACAGTGAAGCATATATGTGAACAGTATTTAGATAAAGGTAGAGAAGTTTTTATTGCATTTATGGATTTAGAAAAGGCATATGATAGAGTGGATAGGGGAGCAATGTTGCAAGTGTATGGAATAGGTAGTAAGTTACTGAAGGCTGTAAAGAGTTTTTATGAGGATAGTGAGGCTCAGGTTAGGGTGTGTAGGAGAGAGGGAGATTACTTCCCGGTAAAAGTAGGTCTTAGACAGGGTTGTGTAATGTCACCATGGTTGTTTAATATATTTATAGATGGGGTTGTAAAAGAAGTAAATGCTAGGGTGTTGGGGAGAGGGGTGGGATTAAATTATGGAGAATTAAATGCAAAATGGGAGTTGACACAGTTACTTTTGCTGATGATACTGTGCTTATGGGAGATTCTAAAGAAAAGTTGCAAAGGTTAGTGGGCGAGTTTGGGAGAGTGTGTAAAGGTAGAAAGTTAAAAGTGAACATAGATAAGAGTAAGGTGATGAGGGTATCAAACGATTTAAATAAAGAAAAATTGGATATCACATTGGAGAGAGGGATTATGGAAGAAGTAAATGTTTTCAGATATTTGGGAGTTGATGTGTCAGCAGATGGGTTTATGAAGGATGAGGTTAACCATAGAATTGATGAAGGAAAAAAGGTGAGTGGTGCATTGAGGTATCTGTGGAGACAAAAACGTTATCCATGGAGGCAAAGAAGGGAATGTACGAAAGTATAGTGGTACCAACACTCTTATATGGGTGTGAAGCATGGGTTGCAAATGCTGCAGCGAGGAGGAGGCTGAAGGCAGTGGAGATGTCCTGTCTAAGGGCAATGTGTGGTGTAAATATTATGCAGAAAATTCGGAATGTGGAAATTAGGAGAAGGTGTGGAGTTACTAAAAGTATTTGTCAGAGGGCTGAAGAGGGGTTGTTGAGGTGGTTTGGTCATTTAGAGAGAATGGATCAAAGTAGAATGACTTGGAGAGCGTATAAATCTGTAGGGAAGGAAGGCGGGGTAGGGGTCGTCCTAGAAAAGGTTGGAGGAAGGGGTAAAGGAGGTTTTGTGGGCGAGGGCTTGGACTTCCAGCAAGCATGTGTGAGCGTGTTAGATAGGAGTGAATGGAGACGAATGGTTTTGGGACATGACGATCTGTTGGAGTGTGAGCAGGGTAACATTGTGTGAAGGGATTCAGGGAAACCAGTTAATTGATTTAGTTGGACTTGAGTCCGGGAAATGGGAAGTACAATGCCTGCACTTTAAAGGAGGGGTCTGAGATAGTGACAGCTGGGAGGGACTTTTCTCAGCTGTAGTATCTGAGCTCCTCTGCAAAGACAGTGATTATGTATGAGTGTGGTGAAAGTGTTGAATGATGATGAAAGTTTTTTCTTTTTGGGGATTTTCTTTCTTTTGGGTCACCCTGCCTTGGTGGGAGACGCCGACTTGTTGAAAAAAAAAAAAAAAAAAATATATATATATATATATATATACATATATATTTATATATATATATATATATATATATATATATACATATATATTTATATATATATATATATAAAATATATATATATATATATATATAAATATATATATATATATATATATATAAATATATATATATATATATATATATATATATATATATATATATATATATATATATATATATATTATATATAAATATATATATATATATATATATATATATATATATATATATACGTATAAATATATATAATTATATATAAATATATATATATATATATTTATATATATATATATATGTATTCAGATATTTGGGAGTGGATATGTCGGGGATGGGTCTATGAAGGATGAGGTGAATCATAGAATTGATGAGGGGAAAAGGGTGAGTGGAGCACTTCGGAGTCTGTGGAGACAAAGAACCTTGTCCATGGAAGTAAGAGGGAATGTATGAGAGTATAGTTATACCAACGCTCTTATATGGGTGTGAAGCATGGATGATGAATGTTGCAACGAGAGAAGGCTGGAGGCAGTGGAGATGTCATGTCTGAGGTCAATGTGTGGTGTGAATATAATGCAGAGAATTCGGAGTTTGGAAATTAGGAGGAGGTGCGGGATTACCAAAACGATTGTTCAGAGAGCTGAGGAGGGGTTGTTGAGGTGGTTTGGACATGTAGAGAGAATGGAACGAGACAGAGTGACTTCGAGAGTGTATAAATCTGTAGTGGAGGGAAGGCGGGTAGGGGTCGGCCTAGGAAAGGTTGGAGGGAGGGGTAAAGGAAGTTTGTGTGCGAGGCTTGGACTTCCAGCAAGCATGTGTGACGTATTTGATAGGAGTGAATGGAGGCATATGGTTTTAATACTTGACGTGCTGTTGGAGTGTGAGCAAAGTAACATTTATGAAGGGGTTCAGGAAACCGGCAGGCGGACTTGAGTTCTGGAGATGGGAAGTACAGTGCCGGCACTCTGAAGGAGGGGTGTTAATGTTGCAGTTTTATAACTGTAGTGTAAAGCACCCTTCTGGGAAGACAGTGATGGAGTGAATGATGATGAAAGTTTTTTTTTTCGGGCCACCCTGCCTTGGTGGGAATCGCCGATGTGTTAAAAAAAAAAAAAAAAAAAAATATATATAAATATATATAATATATATATATTATATATATATATATATATATATATATATATATATATATATATATATATATATATATATTTATTTATTTGCAGATGGTGGAACAACACTTCTGCTTGCGGTGGAATAACTACCGCACGAACATAACAGCAGAGTTTGAAACCTTAAGGGAGGGGAACACTTGTGGATGTTACCTTAGCTTGCGACGGTCAACAGTTGAAGGCACACAAGGTTGTCCTTTCTGCGTGCAGTCCCTACTTCAAGGAACTTCTACAGGTTAGTAGAAAATTGTTTGTTATGTTTTATATGATTTGCATTTCTCAGCAGCTGTATAAACTGTATGTCCTAAAGTCTCTCATCTTATGTTTTGAGAATTTATAATAAAAAGCTAAAATACCATGGCTGGATAATTCAATATTAACCCTTGCCCTGTTGGTGTCGTATTAGTACGGCTTACAAGCCAGTGTTGGTGCCGTATTAATACGCCAAAATTCTAGCGGCTTCAAATCTAGCAGGAGAAAGCTGGCAGACCTACATGTGAGAGAATGGGTGTGCATGGTCAGTGTGCGCAGTATTAAAAAAATCCTGCAGCACGCAGTGCATAATGAGAAAAAAAAAACTGTTGTTGGTTTATAATGCTGACTTTGAGGTGTATTTTTGTATGGTATTTATGGTTGTATTTTAGTTTTCTTTGTCTCATTTGATAGAATGGAAGATATATTACAGATATAGAGATAATTTTGATTGATTTCACGATGAAAAGTACCTTGAAATTGAGCTCAAAGTAGCGGAAATGTTCGATTTTTGCCAATGTTCAAGAGTAAACAAATGACATCACTGTCCAATACGTGTCCAACTGGTCAGTCTAATACACAGTCACGAATATGTTGACATTATTTATACAATTATTACAATAATGCAGTAGTCTGCATAACAGTAAATCTTCTATTTTTTGTGTATACCTGGAGAGGGTTCCGGGGGTCACCGCCCCCGCAGCCTGGTCTGTGACCAGGCCTCATGGTGGATCAGGGCCTGATCAACCATGAGGCCTGGTCTGGGCCGGGCTGTGGGCGTTGACCCAGACCTCTCCAGGATCACAGAAATAGAAGATTTACTGTTATGCAGACTACTGCATTATTGTAATAATGTATAAATAATGTCAACATATTCGTGACTGTGTATTAGACTGAACAGTTGGACACGTATTGGACGGTGATGTCATTTCTTTACTCTTGAACATCGGCAAAAATCAAATATTTCCGCTACGTTGAGCTCAATTTCAAGGTACCTTTCATCGTGATACCAATCAAAATTTTCTATTTCTGTAATATATCTTCCATTCTATCAAATGAGACAAAGAAAACGAGAATACAACCATAAATACCATTCAAAAACACCTCAAAGTCGGCATTTTAAACCAAAAGGTTTTTTTTCTCATTATGCACTGCGTGCTGCAGGATTTTTTTTATACAGCACACACTGACCACGCAGACCCATTCTCTCACATGTAGGTCTACCAGCTTTCTCCCGCTAAATTTGAAGCCGCTAGAATTTTGTATGAATAAAAATTCAAAATGGAAAGCAAGAGTAATATAAGAGGGGCATGGAGACGTGACTAATGAACAGAGGAAATGTTATTTTAGTGCCAGGAATGTCTGCATTGTTCATTCTGGACCCTATTTTGAAATTGGCATCTTTTTTAATTTGTGTGAAATTGGCCAAATTGCCAATTTCTGATCACTTTATTGGATAGTTGAAATCGGTAAATGGGCGGTTTCTTGTACTCAATCGATAGAACAAATGGAGTTCTAAAGAAATAGCTATGAGTTTGTTTGACTGGAACAATGGAATTGGCTGAAAATAGGGCTCAAAGTGTGCGAAATCGCTTATGCGAAAAATCGCCGAGATCACTAACTTCGTGAGAGCATAATTCCGTGTTTTCCATCATATTTTGTACTTTTGGTGTCATTACCATCGGGAAAAGATTCTCTATCATTTCATAAGAAAAAATATTTTTTTAATATTTTGTGACAGAGAGAAACACTTTAGGATTTGGGGTTGCGACAGTCAAAGGGTTAAATACTAGCCATCTCCCTCCAAGGTAGGGTGGTACCCCTAAAGAGACAGAGACAGAGACAGAGAGACAGAGAGACAGAGAGACAGAGAGACAGAGAGACAGAGAGAGACAGAGACAGAGACAGAGACAGAGACAGAGAGACAGAGAGACAGAGAGACAGAGAGACGAGAGACAGAGAGACGAGAGAGAGACAGAGAGACAGAGAGAGAGAGAGAGAGAGAGAGAGAGAGAGAGAGAGAGAGAGAGAGAGAGAGAGAGAGAGAGAGAGAGAGAGAGAGACAGAGAGAGAGAGAAGAGAAGAGACAGAGACAGAGAGAGAGAAGAGAAGAGAAGAGAAGAGAAGAGAAGAGAAGAGAGAGAAGAGAAGAGACAGAGAGAGAGAGACAGAGAGAGAGAGAGAAGAGAGAGACAAGAGAGAGCAGAGACAGAGACAGAGACAGAGACAGAGAAGAGAGAGAGAGCAGAGAAGAGAGAGAGAGAGACAGAGACAGAGACAGAGACAGAGCAGAAGAAGAAGAGAAGAGAGAGAAGAGACAGAAGACAGAAGAGAGACAGAAGACAGAAAACGAGAGCAGAAGAGAGACAGAAGAGAAGAAGCAGACAGACGAGACAGAGAGACAGACGAGACAGACAGACGAGAGCAGACAGACAGAAGACGAGACAGACGAGAGAGACAGACAGAGCAGAGAGACAGAGAGCAGAGAGAGAGGCAAGAGGAGACAGAAGCAGAGAAGACAGAGACAGACAGACAGACAGACAGACAGACAGACAGACAGACAGACAGACAGACAGACAGACAGACAGACAGACAGACAGACAGACAGAGTCATTCAATTACTGTCTTGCCAGATGTGTGGCCCTGTGAACACCAACATCCTCATTCCTCCTTTAGAGTGCATGTACTGTTCTTTCTACCTCCAGGATTAAAGTCTGGCTAACTGGTTTCCCTAAACCCCTTCATAAATTTTACCACTCACTCACCAACATCATGTCACGCCATAAAAACAGCTTGCCTCCACTCCATCTAACTCTCACACAAGCCTGTTGGATAGCTAAGCCCTTAGCACTAAAATCCTCCTTAAGCCCTTCCCTCAAGCCTTTCCTAAGATTGACCCCCTTTCCCTCCTTCCCTCCATCCCAGATTTATATGCGCTACTTGTCATTCTGCTTTTCTCTGTCCTCTCTTAATATCCATGCCACTTCAACAACCCCATCCTTAGCCTTTTGAATAATACTTTTGGTAACTCTGCCCCTCCTAATCTCTGAACTCCGAATTCTCTGCATACCATTCACATCACATATTGCCCTCAAACATGACATATCCACTGCCTCTAGCCTCTGCCTTGCTGCAGCATTCAAAACCCATTTTTCATACCCATACAACAGTGTTGGTACCACTGTGATCTGGTACATTCCCAGTTCTTTTTCTTCACAGATGCTTCAGTGCACCACCCACCTTTTTTTCCCTTTGTCCCCCTCAAGAGAGGTTCCTTGACGCTGGTGAGGGGCTCTTGATCTAGGGAATTGGATCTGTTCTCCAGTTCCTAGAATTGAGCCTGAATACCCCCACCCCCACCCTCATCAGGTGCAGTATAATCCCTGTGGGTTTAGCCCTTTGTCAGTTCTATGGTTCACCTCAGTTCTCATAGAACCATCCATAGACTTAAGTCCACTCCCAAATATCCGAAAACATTGACTTCCTGCATTTACGTAACCTTTTAAGTTCCTCTACCAACTACTGCAGCATCCCATCAGTATCTGCCTGTAACACTGTCACCTGGAACAGCAACTGTATTATCTACATGAAACCACGTTAATTTTTATGGTACACCTATACCCAGTCTGTTCATTGCATATGCAAGTATGAAGGTACTAGGATTTATGCATAGCCTGAAGAACATACTTTCCAGGTGATTAGGAATGGTAACATCAGTGAGCTGGGCATGTACACACACTTCTAGAAAAGCACATAGCAAGGCCTTCCTGACCCCGCCTGTCTACTTTCATCCATGAGGTGTAGCCAGCAGTTCTAGTAAAATTTCAGGGCTCCTGTCATACAAAAATGTCTCGACAATGGCTCGTGAGGTTGACAAGCATTTGTCCCTAATGTTCACAGATAGGATACTGATAGTTTGACAAGTCATGTTTGTGTTCAGCTTGACTAAATAGGTGTGCAAGGTATTTGTCCTTGAGACAGGTAGGACACTGTGGCAGCCACTGCGACATAACTCTGGTCTTGTATAAGGCACAAAACCACCAGCTGAGCTGTGATAGTAGCTGAATGGGTGTCATGTAAGTGTGTTCACCATTTCTGAGATCCTGCTGGTTTGTTCCGAGAACAAATCTGTTAAGAACTGGTGATCCTGTTTGTATAGTACCTTTCTGTTTCATCAGCAGTTTTTTTTGATACCCCTTCTTGTGGCAGTAATTACAGTGGACCCCCGGATTTTGTCATTAATTTGTTCCAGAATGCTGTTTGAGTGCCGTTACTGAACGAATTTGTTCCCATAAGGACGAATGTAAATTAGTCAGTTTCAGACCCCCAAAAATACACTTACAAAAGCACTTAAAAAATTCGCTTAGTACATAATTGTTCGAGTTGGGAGCTGTACGAAATCCGGGGGTCCACTGTACTTTTCTTTTACACCTTACTTGACTTTCTTCCCATTCAAACTATCTTGGCCCTCTTAATATATCATGCAGCAAAAAGGCATCCAATATTCTTTTCATTCACAACATCTGCACTTGTACATTTTTTCCCTTTCAACTGCTTTTCAACTGTTTGCCACAAAGCATAACACTTTTCCCTTCTGAAAGGGAAGAGGGGGACTTTAACAGAAGCTAGAGTATTACACAAATAACATGCATGTAGGAGACTGAAACTTGCAATGTTTTGGCCCAACTTGGACAATTAACTAGTCACACAGAAGCAGGAAGGGAAGAGAGCCAGAATATGTTCAAGAGAGGGGACTGGGATGGGAGTGGTAGAACAGGAGAAGGGATAAGTAGTATTGTAGTGGTAATGGTATTAGCAGTAGTCGTGGCAGCAGCAGCTGCTGACACTATCGCCCCCACCACAACCACCAAAACCACAGCAAAGTTAGTGAAGTAGTAGTAGTAGTAATAGTAATAGTGGAGGTAGTCTATAAAAACAGAACAGAGGAGCACTGCAGGAGAGCTAATGGCCCACGGGTAGACCAAAATTCCCTGAGTTACAGAACTCGCCTAAGCAGAAGACAGGAAAGGCAGTGAAAATGAGAAAGGTGAAGAGGTAAGGAGAGGAGGAGATAAAGATCGGGTTAAATCACAAGTTTTCTGAAATTTAGAGCATTTGTCAATGTAATGAGAAAAGAAGGCACCTACAGAGACAAAACCAGGACTAAGATTCATACGTATTAGGAATGTTTTCCCTTTTTACTTTGTTGGTACAGTTCTCGCTACATGTTCTAGTGTAGGGGTAGCTTAAATAAGGCCTTATAAAGTCTAGGATAATACTCTCATGATTGGTCATCCTCAGTCTCTAAAATCTTTACACCAACCCTCTCATCAACAGGTTATTTAAATTATTATTACAAAAATAGAGATACAGTGGTACCTCGAGTTACGATATTTTTTCGTTCGAGAATGCTGTTCAAGTGCCATTACCAAACGAATTTATCCCCATAAGGAATAATGTAAAATAGACTAGTCCTTTTACACCCCCAAAAATATACTTACAAAA
>WNWK01010272.1:0-60000 GCA_009830355.1 Cherax destructor | reverse complement strand
TGTTCGAGTGCCGTTACCGAACGAATTTGTTCCCATAAGGACAAATGTAAATTAGATTAGTCATTTCAGACCCCCAAAAATACACTTACAAAAGCACTTACAAAAATACACTTACATAATTGTTTGAGTTTGGAGGTGAACGAAAACCGAGGGTCCACTGTACTTATTTTAATTGTGTTTATAGTACAACCTATTAAATTGAAAAAACAGGCTTGACTTGACTGACTTTTTCCCCCATAAGAGTGATCTGCTCTTATGACAGAATTAAAGCAGTTGTGCCCCCAGCAGTTCAATATAATTTACCCCTACCTCACCTATGGAATCTGCGCATGGGGCTCTACATCAATAACTCATCTCAGACCACTAATAACACAACAAAAGGCAGCAGTTAGAATGATAACAAATTCTCACTCCAGGCAACATACTCCACCAATATTCAAAAACCTAAACTTACTCACCATACAAGACATCCATACTTTTTACTGTGCCTATTACATACATAGAACACTCTATGCAGATATTAACCCACCACTCAAACTTCTCCTTACTAATTTTAACAGGACACATGACCATAACACTAGACACAGATCACCTCGATGTTCCCGTGTCCACCTAAGACTATGTAAAAACTCAATGCACATAAAAGGCACGAAAATTTGGAATTCATTACCTGTCATTGCCAAAGAAACCCTACCTGTACCCCAATTCAAAACGATGCTAAAAACCACCTTCTCACCCAAAGCTAATTGCTCCATATCAACCATTCCCAGCAAAGTAGAATAATCACTTAACGTAAAACCTGACTTTAAAGTCAATGTAATGTATGAATGAACGAATGAATGAATGTAAAACCTGTTATGAATAATACTTACTTAGCTAATTATTCCCACAACACTTACATTATAATGACCACGTAAACTAACTGCAATGCAATTAATTGTTTTAAATTGTTATCTCACTCAATTAGTTGCATTGCTGCAATAAATTGCTACAATTAATTGATATGTTCAACTTATATTCAAACTTTAAAACTTAGATATGCAACTTTACTTATTTTATAAATTATCAACCATAACTTTTTATTATTTTATTATTATTATTGCATTAATTTGTTTAATCTGATTTAATTAATTTTATAATGAAGACAAAAGTACAAAACTATGTTCAAATTTCATAGCTTAAATACTCACCTTTACTCATTGTATACTATCTACAAAAATTCTTACAATTTAGTTTTAAGTTAATTTTAATTTTTTTTTTTTTTTATTAACACATCGGCCGATTCCCACCAAGGCAGGGTGGCCCGAAAAAGAAAAACTTTCATCATCATTCACTCCATCACTGTCTTGCCAGAGGGTGCTTTACACTACAGTTATAAAACTGCAACATTAACACTCCTCCTTCAGAGTGCCGGCACTGTACTTCCCATCTCCAGAACTCAAGTCCGGCCTGCCGGTTTCCCTGAATCCCTTCATAAATGTTACTTTGCTCACACTCCATCAGCACGTCAAGTATTAAAAACCATATGCCTCCATTCACTCCTATCAAATACGCTCACACATGCTTGCTGGAAGTCCAAGCCCTCGCACACAAAACTTCCTTTACCCTCCCTCCAACCTTTCCTAGGCCGACCCCTACCCGCCTTCCCTCCACTACAGATTTATACACTCTCGAAGTCACTCTGTCTCGTTCCATTCTCTCTACATGTCCAAACCACCTCAACAACCCTCCTCAGCTCTCTGGACAATCGTTTTGGTAATCCCGCACCTCCTCCTAATTTCCAAGCTCCGAATTCTCTGCATTATATTCACACCACACATTGACCTCAGACATGACATTTCCACTGCCTCCAGCCTTCTCCTCGTTGCAACATTCATCACCCATGCTTCACACCCATATAAGAGCGTTGGTATAACTATACTCTCATACATTCCCTCTTTACTTCCATGGACAAGGTTCTTTGTCTCCACAGACTCCGAGTGCTCCACTCACCCTTTTCCCTCATCAATTTTATGATTCACCTCATCCTTCATAGACCCATCCGCCGACATGTCCACTCCCAAATATCTGAATACATTCACTTCCTCCATACTCTCTCCCTCCAATCTGATGTCCAATCTTTCGTCACCTATTCTTTTTGTTATCCTCATCACCTTACTCTTTCCTATATTCACTTTCAATTTTCTTCTTTTACACACCCTACCAAATTCATCCACCAACCTCTGCAACTTCTCTTCAGAATCTCCCAAAAGCACAGTGTCATCAGCAAAAGCAACTGTGACAACTCCCACTTTGTATTTGCTTCTTTATCTTTTAGCCCAACACCTCTTGCCAAGACCCTCGCATTCACTTCTCTTACAACCCCATCTATAAATATATTGAACAACCACCGTGACATCACACATCCTTGTCTAAGGCCCACTTTTACTGGGAAATAGTCCCCTTCCTCCTACACACTCTAACCTGAGCCTCACTATCCTCATAAAAACTCTTTACTGCTTTCAGTAACCTTCCTCCTATTCCATACACCTGCAACATCTGCCACATTGCCCCCTATCTACCCTATCATACGCCTTTTCCAAATCCATAAATGCCACAAAAACATCTTTACCCTTATCCAAATACTGTTCACCTATATGTTTCACTGTAAACACTTGGTCTACACACCCCTACCTTTCCTAAAGCCCCTTGTTCATCTGCTATCCTACTTTCTGTCTTACTCTTAATTCTTTCAATAATAACTCTACCATACACTTTACCAGGTACACTCAACAGACTTCTTCCCCTATAATTTTTGCACTCTCTTTTGTCCCCTTTGCCTTTATACAAAGGAACAATACACGCTCTCTGCCAATCCCTAGGTACCTTACCCTCTTCCATACATTTATTAAATAATAGCACCAACCACTCCAAAACTATATCCCCACCTGCTTTTAACATTTCTATCTTTATCCCATCAATCCCAGCTGCCTTACCTCCTTTCATTCTACCCACTGCCTCACGAACTTCCCTACACTCACAACTGGCTCTTCCACACTCCTACAAGATGTTATTCCTCCTTGCCCTACACACGAAATCACAGCTTCCCTGTCTTCATCAACATTTAACAACTCCTCAAAATATTCTCTCCATCTTCCCGATACCTCTAACTCTCCATTTAATAACTCTCCTCTCCTATTTTTAACTGTCAAATCCATTTGTTCTCTAGGCTTCCTCAACTTATTAATCTCATTCCAAAACTTTTTCTTATTTTCAACAAAATTTGCTGATAACATCTCACCCACTCTCTCATCTGCTCTCTTTTTACATTGCTTCACCACTCTTTTAAGTCTGCCCAAAATGCCCTGCATACTAGGGGCTTTTGGCATGTACACCTCATGTAATCTCAATAACCAAATGTAATTCTTTGTATCATGTCCAAATAAAAATATTATTATTATATTATTATTATTATTATAACACCCCCACCTTCAGACAGTCTCACAAAAGCTAGCTATGTCCCTCAGGATACAGCTAGTAAAAAAAAATTTTTAGCCTGAAGGTGGTTAGTAAGACTAATAGAAGTTTTAACATATTACCCAGCACCAGAAATACTCATCACTTTACTGTTATTTACAACAAGGTGAAGATACTACATGGCAATCTACAAATATTCGTGGCTCTAGTGAATCTTCCCAGATTATACATGCAATTCCTTCCCATACCATACAAAACCCTGAGGAATAATACTGGAACAGATTGCTAATTTGTCAGTCTCTGTTCACTCCTTTGAAACAGTACCATTTCTTAAAAAGAAACAGTTTCTCCTTGCCAAACTCAGTTAAGGACTGCCCATCCCGAAATTTTTGACTTCTGAATTTTTGCCTATATTTCTCAGGTATTTGGTATGCAAGCAGTACTTCCTCCTCAATTTTATCATAGAAAAAACTTTCCCCTACAGAGTTTCTACTCTTTGGAACTCTTTACCCACAAGCTGCGTGCAAACTTCTCTTCAAGGGGGTTCCTTGGCGTGGTGAAGAGGCTCTTGATCTGAGGAATTAGATCTTTTGGTCTCCTTCCTCAGACCGAACCTAATTACCCCCCAATCCCCCCTCCCATATCCCTTCCTCCCCATCCCCCCTTTCCCTTCCCTCCTCCCCTCCCCATCCCTCCCTATCCCCTTCCTGTTTTCAGCCTTTGGAATTCTCCCCACAGGCATTCTGGTTCCTAGGTAGGGGGTAGGGTACCGTGGTCCATTCCATTCCGTTGAGGTTCTTGGCGGTGGTGTAGTTTGCCATGGAATCTGGATCACCTGGGGATATCCCGATCCCTCTCCGGTCTCCCGGGGAGTGGCTTTGGGTGTCTTTCGGGTGACGGGTGTATCTCTGGAGGCCGCCTTTCGAATCCCGGGGGTGGTGGCCAAAGGAGGTATGCTTTGTGGCGGGTGTCCGGCCGCCCTTTCTTTTGTCCACCGAGGTGGCTCGGCGGATGTGAGGTTGCTATGCTGGTTTACTGGCACGGGTTCCATGCCGCATCTGCACTACTTGCGGTGCTGAGGTCTTCTTTGGGTGCGGAGGGAGATTTACGGCCCTTTCATTCCTCCTAGGAGCTATTCCTCCACGTTCCCCCCTTTTTTATTCTTTTTTTTTTTTTCTGAAAAAAAGAAAAAAGTAACCTAACCATGGAGTTCCCAATCCATGAACCTGCTACCCCCGGGCCCCTTCCTGATACCACTGGGAATCTTCATTGATTTACGTAAAGCTTTTGATACAGTTGACCATGATTTGCTGCTCTCAAAATTAGCACACTATGGTATAAGACGGCACTCACTCAACTACCTAAAGTCATACCTTAGTAGCAGAAGCCAATACATGTACACAAATGGAGCTAACTCTTCCACACAAATTACAGTCGGCGTCCCACAAGGAAGTGTCCTGGGACCAATCCTCTTCCTCATTTACATCAATGACCTACCGAATGTGTCACAACTACTCAAACCCATATTATTTGCAGATGACACAACATATGTCTTCTCTCATCCAAACCCAGACATACTAGCCAACACTGTTAATACTGAATTGCAGAAAATATCTACCTGGATGATGACTAATAAGCTAACTCTCAATACTGACAAAACCTATTTCATTCGATTTGGAAACAGAGCTTCAAATGTTCCACTTAACATAATGCTAAATGGTTCACCCATCACAAGACTCACAGAGGGAAAATTCCTAGGGATCCCCCTTGACAGTAGCCTCAAATTTCAGACACATATACAACAAATTTCCAAGAAAATCTCCAAAACAGTAGGCATACTATCAAAGATACGGTACTATGTTCCACAATCAGCTCTCCTTGCACTGTATCATTCACTCATCTACCCTTATTTCACCTATGGAATTTGTGTATGGGGATCAACAACATTCAATCACCTAAGACCACTAATAACCTAACAAAAGGCTGCAGTTAGAATAACAAATTCCCACTCCAGACAACATACTCCACCAATATTTAAAAGTCTAAAACTACTCACCGTCATGTACTTATTATTGTGCCTATTACATTTATAGAACACTACACTCAAACATAAACCCTCCACTCAAACTTCTCCTCACCAACCTTAACAGGACGCACGACCATAACACTAGACACAGATCACTGTTTGATGTACCCCGTGTCTATATCACACTGTGCAAAAACTCTATGCACATAAAGGGCCCCAAAATTTGGAATTCATTACCAGTAAATACTAAAGTAACCCGGTCTGAACATCAATTTAAGACTCTTCTCAAAAACCACATACTCACCCTAAACTAAATTATTTACTATTGATATAAACAACCTGCAAAATACTTTCAACTTGTCCCAATGTTATATCCCCAGATTGTTAATTTGAGTAAACATGCAATAACAGATGTACAACTCAAACAAACTATGATAAATTTTTCTAGTAGTATTAAGTACAGTGGACCCTCGGATTACGTACTGCTCCAAACTTGAACAATTATGTAAGTGGATTTTTGTAAGTGCTTTTGTAAGTGGATTTTTGGGGGTCTAAAAGGACTAATCTAATTTACATTATTCCTTATGGGAACAAATTCGTTTGGTAACGGCACTTGAACAGCATTCTGGAACAAAATACAGTGGACCCCCGAGTTTCGTAAAAACTTCACTCCTGAAGTCTGCTCAAGTGCCATTACCGAACGAATTTACTCCCTTAAGGAAAAATTTCACGTAGGTTAGTCTATTTCAGACCCCCAAAAATACACTTCCACAAGAACTTACAAAATTATACTTACATAATTGCACGATTTCCGTGGTATTCGTTAACCGGGGGTCCACTGTAGTCTGTAAGCCATTAAATTTAGTCTGCCCATAATGCCATGGCATGATAGTAGGTCTCTTTGCACTGCAACTCATTATTGTAATTATATAATCTCAATGTAAACTGCAACTCATTATTATAATTATATAATCTCAATGTAAACTTGCAAGGAAATAAAAATTTGAATTTGGAACTGGAGGCAACACTCTCCGCTTGCCGATCATCGGCATGGCCTGACAGCATTCATATTCATATGCTACAGCATTTACATCAGTCAGCCCTTGCAGTCCTCTTACAACTATTTAATCATATTTGGTCACAAGGTGTTCTTCCCCAGCTGTGGAAATCTGCCATTGTTCTTCCTTTCCGCAAACCGGGTACTACAGGACATGATGCCTCCCACTACCGTCCCATTGCTCTTACCAGTACAGTTTGCAAGGTGATGGAATGTCTGGTAAATAAAAGTTTTATGTGGTATTTAGAGACACACAATAGTCTCTCCACTAGTCAATATGACTTTTGTAAGGGCCGTTCTACCATTGACCCCTTTCTACGCTTGGATACGTATGTTTATAATGCCTTTACCAATAACCACTCGGTTATCACCATCTTTTATGACCTTGAGAAGGCATATGACAACTTGGAGGTATAATATCTTGGCCCAGACCCACTCCTTAGGCCTCCAAGGCATTCTACCATTTTTCCTTCAGAACTTCTTAACGGAAAGGCATTTCCGTGTCCGGGTTATTAATATGCTTCCCTGGACTTTGTCCAAGCTGAGGGTGTCCCCCAGGGATGTGTTCTGAGCACAACACTTTTTCTCCTTGCTATAAATGATATGGCATCTATTCTTCCATCCAATATTTGGTCAGGCGCTGACTGTCACCTCATTACCATTTCTCTCCAGCATGCGGTCAGCCGTGTTTCCAATTGGACCACCACTCATGGGTTTAAATTTTCTAGTAGTAAAACTTGCCAAATTACTTTTACTAGACGTTTAGGCGTCTCTGATCATCCATTGTACCTATATGGCTCGCGTATCTCAGTTGAGAGCCTCTATACAGAGGCGAATATTCCATCCTTGACCGATCGCCGTGATGCTCATTGCCTTCGCTATTATGTTCGCTCTCATGAAATCCACAATCCTTCCATATATAGGATAGTCACTGATGTTAGTAGACGTTCTTTATTTGTTTGTCGCCCCTGTTTACTCCATCCCTTTTCTCTTCGCCTACATTCGCTCTTGTCTTCTCTTCAGTTACCACCTTTCTATGTTCATGTAGCATCTCACTTTTCCCTACCCCCTTGGGAAGTTCCGACGGTTTGTGTCTGTTCTTTCCCACTGCCATGCGCAAAAGCCCAACTGCCTACAGTGACTTCTTGCTCTTTTTCTTAACGACTTCCGATCTCATTCTCATGCCATCACAGTGTACACTGATGGTTCTAAGTCTTCCGACGGTGTCAGAGTCGCAGCAGTGTTTCCGGACAGCGTTGTGTGAGGGCATTTATTATTGTCGGTTAGCATTTTTATGGCTGAATTGTATGCCATTCTCGTAGCACTTATCCGTATTGTATCTATGCCTGTGCCACCCTTACAGGCTATATGAAAATTTGATACACCTCATCCCCTGGTTCTTTGTATCCAACTTTGGTTACGTCGTATCTCTAGCAAACACAGATAGCTTTTTGTTGCGTCCCTGGTCATGTTGACGTACAGGGCAATGAACAGGCAGACACTGCTGCGCGGTCAGCAGTACATGACCTCCCAGTTTCATATAGAGGTGTTCCTTTCACAGACTATTTTGCTGTAATTGCTACTCACCTTCGCACCCGTTGGCAACAACGTTGGTATGATCTTCTCCATAACAAACTACAGTCTATTAACCCTTTCAGTGTCCAAGGCCATTTTTGGAAGGGGTTCGCCAGTGTCCAAGAATTTAAAAAAAAAAAATTGCTTATTTTTTCTTATGAAATGGTAGAGAATCTTTTTCTGAAGGTAATAAAACAAAAAGTACGAAATTTGATTGAAAAATGACGAAATTATGCTCTCGCGAATTTTGATGTGTCAGCGATATTTACACATCAGCAATTTTGCCGACTTTGACTCCCATTTTAGGCCAATTACATTATTCCAGTCGACCAAATTCTTAGTTATTTCACTAGTATTACTTCTATTCTATCGATTGAGCACAAAAAATCGCACAGTCAACTGTTTCAACTACAAAATAAAGTGATTGGATATTGGTAATTTAGCCAATTTAACTCAAAGTTCAAAATATTCCAATTTCAAAATAGGGTGCAGAATAAACAATGCAGGCATTCCTGGCACAAACTAACATTTCCTCTGTTCATTAGTTACGTTTTCAGTCTTTACAAATGAATTCCATTTTTATTTTTTATTCACATAATGAATTTTTACTCAAACCAAAAAATGGAAGATTTACTGTTATGCAATATTGTAATAATTGTACAAATAATATCACCACATTTGTGAATGTATATTAGACCCACCAGCTGGCGCATATTAGACATGTGAAGTCATTTGTTTACTCTTCAACATCGGCGAAAATTTAACATTTTCGCTAATTTGAGCTCAGTTTCAAGCCATTTCCAGTACTAAAACCAATCAAAATCATCTCTATATCTGTAATATATCTTTTATTCTATCAAATGAGACCAAGAAATCGCAAATACAACTATAAAAATTATATGAAAAAACACTGCAAAGTCACTGTTTTAATCGAAAATTACGGTTTTTTTTTTTTTTCATTATGCACTGTGTGCTGCAGGATTTGTTTTATGTGGTGCACACTTACCACATAGATGTATTCTCTCATATCTAGGCCCAAATTTACCGCTCAAAGCTTATCTGAGTGAGCTGAGCTCATGACATAGACCTACGGTTTGGACCTTCAACTCAAAGCCATAAAACTAAGGCACCGACCCTGAAAGGGTTAAACCGAGTACTATAGGTTTCTGGCCGTCTTCTTGTCATCGATGTTGAGGATGGGAGACTACTCTCTCCCGTCTTCGCATCGGCCACACTCGTCTTACTCATGGGTATCTCATGGAGAGGTGCCCTGTTCCACTTGTGAGAATTGTAAGGTCCCAGTGTCTGTTAGCCACATTCTGTTGGACTGCCCACTCTATCAACGTGCACGCAGAATTTACCTCCAATGTCGTCACCGCTCTTCTGCCCTTACTTTACCTTCCCTTCTTGCTGATGGACCCTCCTTTAACCCAGACTTTCTCATTGACTTTTTGACAGCAACTGATTTACTGCACAAACTCTGATGACTAGCACTCCTCACTGCCCTTTCTACCCCAATCTCTTGCTCCCTTCTACCCCTGCACTATCCACTGCCCCGCTGCACTCCATACCCTAATACTCATCCCTCTCTTGCTACCCAATACCCCTGCATCCTTCCTTGCCCTCCTGCGCTGTATGCCCCTTGTAGGTTTAGCGCTTCTTTTGATTATAATAATGCGTGCAAACTAGGGTAACCCACTCCCTTTTGGGCCATCCTTGGGCCAAAGCAGTTTTCTCAAAAAATGAAAAATATCTGTCTGGGTCACACTGTAAATTTGCAGCTTTAGTGATGTTAAAGTACTGCTCAGGCTCTTGTTCTGAACCTCCTAACCTTTGATGTTCGTTCTCCTTAGCTTTCATTATTTTCATTTCAGCCTCTAGCACGGCTAGTTTGTTTTATCCTCTCCATTTCCTTATCACCTGGAGTAGGTGATCCCTCATGGTCACTGTTGAATTATTATCCTCCTCACTGAAGCGTGAAAAGTTTAAAGACTCCAATTCTGACATAGCTTTTATATCCTTAACCCTTAGCCCCAACAAACCCTACTGAAATCTCACTTATCAAAACACTAAAGAACAAGGCAGGAAACCTAAATAACTTACCACCACTAATGTAAAGTAAAGTAAAGTAAAGTTTTATTTCATTGCAGATTGCAGATT
This sequence comes from Cherax destructor, assembly GCA_009830355.1. NCBI lineage: Eukaryota > Metazoa > Arthropoda > Malacostraca > Decapoda > Parastacidae > Cherax > Cherax destructor. The sequence goes on along the minus strand of WNWK01010272.1, from coordinate 49,726 downwards.
ACATAGGTATCGGTAGTTACAATGTAAATTGAGTGCAAGGAGAGCCACTGACATGCCATGGCATTAGGGGCAGCTTATTCTATTCCTTAACCCTTTGAGGGTTTTTGACGTACTAGTACGGCTTACATGCCAGGGCGTTTGATGTACTAGTACGCCTAAATTCTAGCGCCCTCAAATCAAGCAGAAACAGGCTGGTAGGCCTAGATGTGAGAGAATGGGTCTGTGCGGTCAGTGTGCGCAGTATAAAAAAAATCCTGCACCACACAGTGCATAATGAGGAAAAAAAAACTCCAACCGTATTTTTAGTTTAAAACAACGACTTTGCAGTCTATTTTCGTATGGTATTTATGATTATATTCTCGTTTTTGTGGTCTCATTTGATAGAATGGAAGATATGTTAGAGAAGTAGAGATAATTTTGATTGGTTTCTCAATGACAAGTACCTAGAAATTGAGCGCAAAGTAGCAAAAATGTTCGATTTTTGGCAATGTTCAAGAGTAAAAAAATCACGCCACACGTACAATACACATCAACTGTCGACTCTAATATTCTTGCACAAGTGTGCTGATGTCATTTATACCATTTTTACAATGATGCAGTAGTATACATAATAATAAATCTTCAATTTATTGTGAGAATAAAAATTCAAAATGGAAAGCAAAAGTAATGTAAGAGGGGCCTGGAGACGTGACTAATGGACAGATAAAATGTTATTCGAGTGCCAGGAATGTCTGTCTCGTTTATTCTGGACCCTATTTTGAAATTGGCATCTTTTGAAATTTGTGTGAAATTGGAGAAATTGCCAATTTCTGACCACCTTATTGGGTAGTTGAAATCGGTAAATTGGCAGTTTCTTGTACTCAATCGATAGAAGAAATGGAGTTCTAGAGAAATAACTATAATTGTAGTAGACTGAAACATTGGAATTTGCCGAAAATAGGGCTCAAAGTCGGCGAAATCGCCGATGCGTAAATAGCATTGATACCGCTAACTTCGCGAGAGCACAATTCCGTTAGTTTTCGATCAAATTTCATAATTTTGGTGGCGTTATGATCGGAAAAAGATTTTCTATCATTTCATAAGAAAAAATAATTTTTTTTTTCCGAAAATGTTTCGACCCTGAGAGAGAGTTAAGAATCGGGGTCTCGACCCTGAAAGGGTTAAAGACTATGTACTTAATATTAGAGAAATTTATTGAGTTTATTCTAGTTAAAAATTATTTTCAAAATTACAATATGATGAGATTTTACTGTTTAAATTATTATATACGTAATGATATTAGATTGTTACAGGTGTTAAGATTCTTGAATGATAATATGGAATTGAGATTATCTTAAGGAAAATAACATTGAGCATTTTTGACATTAACTTATAATATGAATAGGGGGTAACATAATAGTAACATATTATTAAGAAATGAGATTATCGTATAGGAAAGTAATAATGAGCATTTTTCAAAGTAGTTTATAGTATGATCATTTAGTTTTTGGTGAGTAGGTGGTTTTTGAGTTGAGTCTTGAATTGATTTTCAGACAAGATTATCTTAATATTTACTGGTAATGAATTCCAGGTTCTGGGGCCCTTAATGTGCATAGAATTTTTACATAGGTTGATATGAACACGGGGTATATCAAAAAGTGATCTGTGTCTTGTGTTGTGGTCATGGGTCCTATTAAAGTTGGTGAGGAGAATTTTGAGCAAAGGGTTTATATTAGAGTGTAAAATTTTACATATGTAGTAGGCACAAGAGTAAGTATGAATGTTCTTTACAGTGAGTAGTTTGAGACTTTTGAATATTGGTGGAGTATGCTGTCTAGAGTGGGAATTTGTTATCATTCTGACTGCGGCCTTTTGTTGTGTTATGAGTGGTCTAAGGTGATTTAACGTTGTTGATCCCCATGCACAGATTCCATAGGTGAGATACGGGTAGATAAGTGAATGATATAGTGCAAGGAGAGCTGATTGTGGTACATAATAGCGTATCTTTGATAATATGCCTACTGTCTTCGAGATTTTCTTGGAAATTTGTTGTATATGTGTTTGGAATTTAAGGCTACTGTCAAGGTGGATTCCTAGGAATTTTCCCTCTGTGAGTCTTGTGATGGGTGTACCATTGAGTGTTATGTTAAGTGGAACATTTGTGGCTTTGCTTCCAAACTGTATGAAGTAGGTCTTGTCAGTATTGAGAGTAAGCTTGTTAGTCGTCATCCATGTTGATATTTTCTGTAATTCGGCATTAACAGTGTTGGCCAGTATAACTGGATTTGGGTGAGAGAAGACATATGTTGTGTCATCTGCAAATAAAATGGGTTTGAGTAGTTGTGAAGCATTCGGTAGGTCATTTATGTAAATGAGGAATAGGAGTGGCCCCAGGACACTTCCTTGAGGGACTCCGACTGTAATTTGTTGTGGGGAAGAGTTCGCTCCATTTGTGTACACATATTGGCTTCTGTTGGTGAGGTATGACTTTAGGTAGTTGAATGGGTGCCCCCTTATACCATAGTGTGCTAATTTTGTGAGCAGTAAATCATGGTCGACTGTATCAAAAGCTTTGCGTAGATCAATGAAGATTCCCAGTGGGACTTCTTTCTTCTCAAGTGCTGTATATGTATAAAAAAAGCTTCTCATGTGTTGTCACCAATTATTGCCACTCTTTTTTAACAAATCCATTGAATCTTCCACCTTCCCATCCATACTCAAGACAGCAAGGGTCACACCAATACTCAAAGGAGGTGATCCAACTGAATTGAACAACTATAGGCCCATATCAAACTTGCTCCTACTATCTAAAATCTTCGAAAAATTAATTCACAAACAAGTCTACTCCTACTTTGTAACCCACAACATACTCAACCCCTGTCAGTTTGGGTTCAGACCGAAAAAAAGTATTAATGATGCTATTATACATATGCTCGAACTAATATATTCTGCACTTGGAAAAAATGAATTTTCCCTGGGACTTTTCATAGACTTACAAAAAGCTTTTGATACAGTTCACCATGACCCTTTGCACCTAAAACTCACACATTACGGGGTCAGAGGACACACTCTCGATTACCTAAAATCTTATCTTACCAATAGAACCCAGTATGTATATACAAATGGAGCCAGCTCCACTACACAACCTATTCTTGTTGGAGTCCCGCAGGGGAGTGTCCTTGGCCCACTTCTCTCTCATTTACATCAATGACCTACCAAATGCATTTAATCTCCTTAAGCCCATTTTATTTGCAGATGACACTACTTATGTCTTCTCTTGCCCAAACCCAACCATACTAATAGACAAAACCTACTTCATGCTATTTGGAAACAGAGCTTCAAATGTACAGCTAAACATATTGATAAATGGTTCACCCATCTCTAGACAGACAGAGGGCAAATTTCTAGGTCTCCATCTTGACTGCAGTCTCAAATTTCAGACACACATCTAGCAAATTTCCAAGAAAGTCTCCAAAACAGTAGGCATCCTTTCAAAGATGCAGTACTATGTACCCCAATCAGCTCTTCTAGCTCTGTACCACTCTCTCATTTACCCTTACCTCACCTATGGTATTTGTGCATGGGGCTTAACCACAGCAAATCACCTTAAGCCTTTAATAACCCAACAAAAAGCTGCAGTACGATTAATTACTAACTCCTGCATTAGACAATACACTCCACCACTTTTCAAGAGCCTTAACTTGCTTAACCCTTTCAGGGTCCAAGGTCATTTTTGGAAGGGGTGTGCCAGTGTCCAAGAATTTAAAAAAAAAAAATTCTTATTTTTTCTTATGAAATGGTAGAGAATCTTTTTCTGAAGGTAATAGAACAAAAAGTACGAAATTTGATTGAAAATTGACGAAATTATGCTCTCGCGAATTTTGATGTGTCAGCGATATTTACGCATCGACAATTTTGCCGACTTTGACTCCCATTTTAAGCCAATTACATTATTCCAGTTGACCAAATTCTTAGCTATTTCGCCCAGTCAACTGTTTCAACTACAAAATAGTGATCGGAAATTGGTAATTTGGCCAATTTAACACAGATTAAAATATTCCAATTTCAAAATAGGGTCCAGAATAAACAATGCAGGCATTCCTGGCACTAAACTAACATTTCCTCTGTTCATTAGTTATGTTTTCAGGCTTTACAAATGAATTCCATTTTTATTTTTTATTCACATAATGAATTTTTATTCAAACCAAAAAATGGAAGATTTACTGTTATGCAATATTGTAATAATTGTATAAATAATATCACCACATTTGTAAACGTATATTAGACCCACCAGCTGGCGTGTATTAGATGTGTGAGGTCATTTGGTTACTCTTGAACATCGCCAAAAATTTAACATTTCTGCTAATTTGAGCTCAGTTTCAAGCCATTTCCAGTACTAAAACCAATTAAAATCATCTCTATTTCTGTAATATATCTTCCATTCTATCAAATGAGACCAAGAAATCGCAAATACAACTATAAAAAACATACAAAAAAATACTGCAAAGTCACTGTTTTAATCGAAAATTACGGTCTCAGTTTTTTTTGTCTCATTATGCACTGTGTGCTGCAGGATTTGTTTTATGTGGTGCACACTTACCACACAGATGTATTCTCTCATATCTAGGCCCAAATTTACCGCTCACAGCTTATCTGAGTGAGCTGAGCTCATGGCGTAGAGCTATGGTTTGGACCCTCAACTCAAAGCCATAGAACTACGGCATGGACCCTGAAAGGGTTAATATACATGTACAAAACATCCACACTTATTATTGTGCCTATTACATACGCAGAACACTATACAGTGGTCCCTCGGTTTTCGCCGAAAATTCGTTCCAGAATGCTGCTCAAGTGCCATTACCGAACGAATTTACTTCCTTAAGAAATAATGTCACATAGGTTAGTCTATTTCAGACCCCCAAAAATACACTTGCAAAAGCACTTACGAAAATACACTTACATAAAATGGCAAGTTTGGAGATGACCGAAAACCGAGGGACCACTGTACTCAAATATAAACCCTCCTCTCAAACTCCTACTTGATAACTATAACTGAACACACAGCCATAATACGAGACACAAATCACTCTTCGATGTCTCTGATGTTCATCTCTCCCTATGCAGAAATGCTATGCACATAGAGGGCCTGAAGATCTGGAATTCATTGCCAGAACACACTAAAGGACCTGTCTAAGGCCCCACTAAGAAATCACCTCATCACCCAAAATTAACCAGACAAACCATACCTAATACCTACCAGTTACTCAAAAGCTAATCATATTGTGCTGAGGATGGATTGCTCAACCACTTACCCACTACTTCAAAATTAGGATGTCTAAATTTCATTGTTTTAAATAGTACTAAATTGTAATAGTGGTAACCTGAGTTTCGGCCATAATTCGTTCCAGAAGGCTGTTCGAGTGCTGTTACTGAACGAATTTGTTCCCATAAGGAATAATGTAAATTAGATTAGTCCGTTTCAGACCCCCAAAAATACACTTACAAAAGCACTTACAGTGGAACCCCGTTAACGAAAAAAATTCATTGCAGAAGCTTGCTCAAGTGCCATTACCGAACAAATTTACTTCCTTAAGAAAAAATGTCATTTAGGTTAGTCTATTTCAGACCCCCAAAAATACACTTCCACAAGCACTTACAATATTATACTTACATAATTGCACGATTTCCGGGGTGTTCGTTAACCGGGGTTCCACTGTACAATAATACACTTACATAATTGTTCGAGTTGGGAGCTGTACGAAACTCGGGGTACCACTGTACATCACATTGTAAATTGTTTTAAATTGTTCCATTGTAATACTGTAATCTTTATAAACTAATTCAATAGTGCATTTATTCTCTACTATACTTATCAAAGCCATGTAGCATTACCTAATAGAATATTTAATTCTCTTGTACTCACTGTAACTTATCTAATGACCATATGAACTATTATTGCCTTCCTAATCTAAAAGTTAATTTTTAAGTTTGCCCGAAATGCTCTGCATTCTAAGGGGCTCTTGGCATGTACACCCAACTATTATATTACTCTGTACAACCATGTATCATGTCAAAATAAACTTCTTATTCTTTGAGGGTTGAGATCCCCGATCCTGAACTCACTCTCAGGGTCGAAAATTTTTCAAGAAAAATAAAATTATTTTTTTCTTATGAAATGATAGAGAATCTTTTCCCGATGGTAATGACACCAAAAGTATGAAATTTGATGGAAAACTTACAGAATTATGCTCTCACGAAGTTAGTGGTCTCGACGATATTTACGCATCGGCGATTTCACCCACTTTGAGCCCTATTTTTGGCCAATTCCAATGTTCCAGTCGACTAAAATCATAGCTATTTCGCTAGAACTCCATTTGTTCTATCGACTGAGTGCAAGAAATCGCCCATTTACCGATTTCAACTACCCAATAAAGTGGTCAGAAATTGGTATTTTGGCCAATTTCACACAAATTTCAAAAGATGCCAATTTCAAAATAGGGTCCAGAATAAACAAGACAGACATTCCTGGCACTAAAATAACATTTTATCTGTTCATTAGTCACGTCTCCAGGCCCCTCTTACATTAGTAAGTAAATAAGTAAATTTTATTTTGTTGGAAATTGTACAGAGATATTTGTAGTTACAAACATAAACTGAACTGCAAGGAGAGCCACTGGCATGCTTTTGCTTTCCATTTTGCTTTCCATTTTGAATTTTTATTCTCACAAAAAATATAAGATTTTCTGTTGTGTATACTACTGCATCATTGTAAAAACGTTATAAATAATATCAGCGCACTTGTGCAAGAATATTACACTCGCCAGTTGATGTGTATTAGATGCAAGGTGTGATTTGTTTACTCTTGAACATCTGCAAAAATCAAACATTTTTGCTACTTTGCGCTCAGTTTCAAGGTACTTGTCATCGTGAAACCAATCAAAATTATCTCTATTTCTGTAATATATCTTCCATTCTATGAAACGAGACCAAGAAAACGAGAATACAACCATAAATACCATACGAAAATAGACTGCAAAGTCGCTGTTTTAAACCAAAAATACGGTTGGAGTTTTTTTTTCCTCATTATGCACTGTGTGGTGCAGGATTTTTTTTTATACTGCGCACACTGACCACACAGACCCATTCTCTCACATCTAGACCTACCAGCCTGTTTCCGCTTGATTTGAGGGCGCTAGAATTTAGGCGTTCTAGTACGTCAATAACCCTGGTGCATAAGCCGTACTAGTACGGCAAAAACCCTGAAAGGGTTAAAGCAGTTGTGCCCCCCAGCAGTTCAAGATAATTAGGTACTCCAAAGTGAGTAATTGCTACTTAGATACATAAATACATGTTGAGTCCTATAGCCCCATAACAGATGGTATCTTTGAAGGCTAGAAGGGTACATAGTTTTGGTAGAAGACCAGTTAATAGGATGACTGTTATATCTAACATGACACTAAAGAGCATTGTTAGTGTTGGTACAGCAAACACTTTAATGCTGTTAAGTCTGTTGGAAAGAGACTTGGACCCTTCCTCTGTCTCTGTGTGTTAGTGTGACTTTGTAAATGGTCCAAGTCGGGCCGAAACGTCGTCGTAAGCTCCTCTCTTTTATATGTGCGGGTTGTGTGTGTATTGTTCCAGTCACGGTATTGTGCCTTTTTTGTTATTTATAGATTACTACTAGTTAATAGTTCAAGTCGGGCTGAAACGTTTTTTTAAGTTTGTCTTCTTATTGCGGGTTATTTGCATATTGTTGCAGTCATGGTATTGTGCCTTTTTGTTCTTGAAGCTAGAATATTGTTCCTAAAATCAACTTTTTAAGTGGAATACATATTAATATATTTTCTCTCCTTGATATTTTAATATTGTTCTACTTTTCTTTGCAGGGTAATCCGTGTACACACCCGATCATAATATTACGTGACGTTGCATACACACACATGAGAAGTCTACTAGAATTCATGTATGCAGGAGAGGTTAACATCTCTCAAGTTCATCTGGGTGCCTTCCTACACACTGCCGAAGCTCTTAAGATCAGAGGTTTAGCAGAATCATCCGATGACCGTAAAGACCAGGTGAGTTACTCTACACATGAAAGTTCTGCTAAGCTGATTTAATTTCCTTAACATTGCAGAGCAAGCCACATGGGGATGGAAATCTTTAGCTCTAGATCTTTCATGCTTGTGTGTCATCAGGAGCTATGCAGTGTTGCAAGGCAGCAACAGATAGGAGGGGAAATTCTCTAAGGCAAGGAAGAAGGAATCAGTGGAGGTCCATGACACACTATGACATGGGCCACCATTGATACCTTCTGCCTTACCTCAGAGAATTTCCCCTTCTATCTGTTGTTGTCTTGCAACATTGCATAGCTCCTGACGATGCATGAGAATGGGAAAGATCTAGAGCTAAAGATTTCCATCCCCATGTGGCTTGTTCTGCATTGTTAAGATTACCTGTTTGCAATTTTATTGCATTTCCTTGACACATTTGATTACTTGTATCCTTACAAGAGCAGAGCTGTGGTCATTGTGTCCTTTAATGTTTAGGTTGTCATGTGCATTTTTAGTCATTTTTCCAGTGATTTTATTACTGTTATTGTAGCATGTCTTAATTTTTTTTCTATTTATTGTGTGGCCATCACTTTACAGCTGCATGCTTTACTATTATTATTAGCCTAAAGTATGTTGTAAATATATTTTAACATTTCACCATCCTTTTACTATATCTGGAAGCTATTTTAGAATTTGCTAACACAGTTTAAGTATGTACAGTGGTACCTCGACTTACGATGGTCCCCAAACACACCCTTTTATGTAAGTTTATTTTTTTAAATGCTTTTGTAAGTGTACTTTTAGGGGTCTAAACAGACTAGTCTATTTTACATTATTTCTTAAGGAGATAAATTCGTTTGGTAATGGCACTTGAACAGCATTCTGGAATGAAAAAATATCGTAAGTCGAGGTACCACTGTATTTGTTTAGGTTAGCCATATACAAAGTTATCACTGTAAATATAAGTTAAATTCCATTACTCATTTGTCAGCTCTACTTGCTTAATTTATACCTTATGAATCATACAGTTTTAGCATTTGCTTTTAAATACAGCAGTCCCTTTGAGTTACGATATTTATCCATTCCAGAAGACTTACCGTATCTCAAAAATATTGTAACTGACCCCAAAATACATGGTTTTATGGTAATTTGTTCCACGATGCCAGAACACTCCCAGCCTTCCCTTGGATTCTTTTTTGTTATTTAAACACTGGCTGCAGCTTGAAATATCCAGAGGCATTGGCATCTAGTAGCAGTAAGCCTATCTTTCATAGGCTTATGCCCAGGCAAAGTGACAGGATAGGGCGGGCAATGTAGGCAGGACAGGTAGGGCAAGGAAGAGCTAACAGGCAGGTAGTGACAAGTAGGTACTGACAAGCAGGCCTGACAGACAGGCAGACTGGTGTAGAATTGTTAGACTTAATATTAACACTTATCACCGTCTCCCACTGTCCACGTCTGGTACACATATAATCTCCCTCCCTCCAACCACGGCCCCTACCACTCACTACCACCCCTCCCACTCACCTCCAACACACCCTCCACCATTTAAGACCTTTTCATCACCTTGTCTCTGGGCTGAGACCCATCATGCATGTAGTATCATCTCAAATTTTTCATTGCAGCTCAAAACCTTTCATGTATCATAAAATATTCAGGCACTGTTATTTTGATGACATGAACTATTTTTCTTTTCAGGGAGGACTGAACAGCATCTCTCCTCTGTCAGCCTTGAAGTCATCACTAAGTGGGCTTGGAAATATGACAATGGGTGGCTTGACTGCACCTTCCATTCTAGAAAGACCTTTGGTGCCCCAGCTCTTACCGCACCCAACAGACAAGCAAGGCAACCCCCTCACCACCCCACACCATTTGCCCCCCCACTTGGTTCCTCCTCCCCTTTCCTTGGCAGGCGGTGGTACCCTCCCGACACCATCTCAAGGGGTGACTGGTGGCCCTCCAAGTAGCAGCAGCAGTAGTAGTAACAGCACTAACTGCAGTGCCACGGGCATTCCTCAAGGGCCTCTTCCTCTCACTGTAGTATCTCAAGCCAGTGAAAGACTACCCCGCCCAGAAGCACTAGAACGTACCCCTTCCCCGCCCCCTCCCTTGCCGCCCTGTAAACGCCTTCGTTTGGAAAGGAAAGGCATGTTAGATCCTCCTGAAAAAAACAACCATGGAGACTCTACCAATGGCACTGCCTCCTCCACCATAACCACCACCCCAACCACTATGCCTGCTGATGACACCATTCACACGGTGCTCAAGGTAAATTTGTAGATTTATTTATTTAACCCTTTGACTGTCGCAAGCCCATTTCTGAAACTGTCATTCTATGTCTCAAAATATTCGAAAAAAAAAAATTGTATGAAATGATAGAGAATCTTCTCCCGATGGTAATGACACCAAAAGTATGAAATTTGATGGAAAACTTACGAAATTACGCTCTTGCGAAGTTAACGATCTCGGCGATAATACGCATCGGCGATTTCACCGTCTTTGAGCCCTATTTTCGGCCAATTCCATTGTTCCAGTCGACCAAATTCATAGCTATTTCTTTAGAATTCCATTTGTTCTACTGATTGAGTACAAGAAGAAACTGCCCATTTACCAATTTCAACTAACCAATGAAGTGGCCAGAAATTGGCAATTTGGCCAATTTCACGCAAATTAAAAAAGATGCCAATTTCAAAATAGGGTCCGGAATAAACAATGCAGACATTCCTGGCACTAAAATAACATTTTCTCTGTTCATTAGTCACGTCTCCAGGCTCCTCTTATATTACTCTTGCTTTCTATTTTGATTTTTTATTCACACAAAAAAATAGATTTACTTTTATACAGACTACTGCATTATTGTAAAAATGGTATAAATAATATCAGTGCACTTGTGAAAGAATATTAGAATCGCCAATTGACGTGTATTGGACACATGTCGTGATTTGTTTACTCTTGAACATTGGCAAAAATCGAACATTTCCACTACTTTGAGCTCAATTTCAAGGTCGTTTTTATCGTGAAACTAATCAAAATCATCTATATTATTTCTGTAATATGTTTTCCATTCTATCAAATGAGACCAAGAAAACGAGAATACAATTATAAATACTATACGAAAATATACCTCAAAGTCAGTGTTTTAATCCAAAAACACGGATTCTCTCATGCACTGTGTGCTGCAGGATTTTTTTTTTATACTGCGCACACTGACCACACAGACCCATTCTCTCACATGTGGGCCCACCAGCTTTCTCCTGCATGATTTGAATCTGCTAGAATTTTTTAGTATACATACGTCCGACACTGGCTCGTAAGACTTATGTATTTGGCCGAAACAGTCAAAGGGTTAAAAGGTCATTTTTTTATTATGCTAAATTGGATGAAAACTAAAGAATATTTTAGTTCTGTATTTCATAATAAGAAAACTAAAATTCTGGAAAATGTATTAAAACATGCTTAAGTTAATCTGTATAGATTTATTTTTATAAGATTAGGGTCTTGTAAAGTTAACAGTAGATTTTAAATTATATGGTTCATCATTAAGGAATTCAAACTAATAAAGCAAAGTACTTTCAAGATTGTAATGAGTATTTGATGGCTTCCAAATAACTACCTGGGTAAAGATAAACAATTGATTAATGATCTTTCTTCTTTTGCAGGTAGGTTCCTCCAATAAATTTTAACTTTTGAAAAAAAAATGAAATAGAGGTAAGTAAAGAATTAATGTATTTTAGACAACAGGAAAAAATATTCATTATAGGCAGGAAGTTGGTAGACAAAAACCATCCTCTCATGAGTGATACAAGGCATTTTAACTTTTGAATTTTGATGAAATTGGTGTTTTTTTTTTTTTTTGCCTATCTGTCCAATGAACATTAATATGTCAAGTGAATTGTAATATTTATAATTTCATTATGCACTTAACCATTTCTATTCTCCTCTTGTGTTTCTTTAATTTCTTTCATATTTCTGGACATATTCTCTACTAACCCAATTGAAATTTTTAAAAAGTTCTTTTTCCTTTTTCCTTTGCCAGTGTGTTGCACAAAGCAACTAAATTGCTGGGAGCAATGATTAGGTTATCCCTTTTCCTGTAATTAGTGGCATATTCCCAATTAATAACCAGAATGGGGATCAAAGAAAATTTATTTTTTTAAATTAATCTGCCAGGTGACTATGAAACAGAAACCTGAAACTGTTTTACATGATGGTAGGATTGCTGGTGTCTTTTTTCTGTCTCATAAACACGCTGGATACCAGGTATATCTAGCTACTTCAACTTACACTTTAGGTTATACTACACAGGCATGCACATGCATATATATACATACACACATCTAGGTTTTTCTTCTTTTTCTTAATAGCTCTTGTTCTTTTTATTTTCTCTATTGTCCATGGGGAATTGGAAAAGAATCTTTCCTCCGTAAGCCATGCGTGTTGTATGAGGTGACTAAAATGCCGGGAGCAATGGGCTAGTAACCCCTTCTCCTGTACACATTTACTAAAAAAGAGAAGAAGAAAAACTTTATAAAACTGGGATGTTTGAATGTGCGTGGATGTAGTGCAGATGATAAGAAAGAGATGATTGCTGATGTTATGAATGAAAAGAAGTTGGATGTCCTGGCCCTAAGCGAAACAAAGCTGAAGGGGGTAGGCGAGTTTCAGTGGGGAGGAATAAATGGGATTAAGTCAGGAGTATCTGAGAGAGTTAGAGCTAAGGAAGGGGTAGCAATAATGTTGAAGGATCAGTTATGGAAGGAGAAGAGGGAATTTAAATGTGTAAATTCAAGGATTATGTGGATTAAAATAAGGGTCGGATGCGAAAAGTGGGTCATAATAAGCGTGTATGCACCTGGAGAAGAGAGGAGTGTAGAGGAGAGAGAGATTTTGGGAGATGTTAAGTAAATGTATAGGAACTTTTGAACCAAGTGAGAGAGTAATTGTGGTAGGGGACCTAAATGCTAAAGTAGGAGAAACATGTAGAGAGGGTGTGGTAGGTAAGTTTGGGATGCCAGGTGTAAATGATAATGGGAGCCCTTTGATTGAGCTTTGTATAGAAAGGGGTTTAGTTATAGGTAATACATATTTTAAGAAAAAGAGGATAAATAAGTATACAAGATACGATGTAGGGCATAATGACAGTAGTTTGTTGGACTACATATTGGTAGATAAAAGATTGTTGAGTAGACTTCAGGATGTACATGTTTGTAGAGGGGCCACAGATATATCAGATCACTTTTTAGTTGTAGCTAAAGTGGAAGTAAAAGGTAGATGGGATACAAGGAAAATGGAAGCAGTAAGTAAGAGAGGGGTGAAGGTTTATAAACTAAAAGAGGAGGCAGTTAGGGTAAAATATAAACAACTATTGGAGGATAGATGGGCTAGTGAGAGTGTAGGCAATGGTGTCGAAGATGTATGGGGTAGGTTTAAGAATGTAGTGTTAGTGTTCAGCAGAAGTTTGTGGTTATAGGAAAGTGGGTGTGGGAGGCAAGAAGAGCGATTGGTGGAATGATGATGTAAAGAGAGTAGTAAGGGAGAAAAAGTTAGCATATGAAAGGTTTTTACAAAGTAGAAGTGATGCAAGGAGGGAAGAGTATATGGAGAGAAAAAGAGAGGTTAAGAGAGTGGTGAAGCAATGTAAAAAGAGAGCAAATGAGAGAGTGGGTGAGATGTTATCAACAAATTTTGTTGAAAATAAGAAAAAGTTTTGGAGTGAGATTAATAAGTTGAGGAAGCCTAGGGAACAAATGGATTTGACAGTTAAAAATAGGAGAGGAGAGTTATTAAATGGAGAGTTAGAGGTATCGGGAAGATGGAGGGAATATTTTGAGGAGTTGTTAAATGTTGTTGAAGACAGGGAAGCTGTGATTTCGTGTATAGGGCAAGGAGGAATAACATCTTGTAGGAGTGTGGAAGAGCCAGTTGTGAGTGTGGGGGAAGTTCGTGAGGCAGTGAGTAGAATGAAAGGGGGTAAAGCAGCTGGGATTGATGGGATAAAGATAGAAATGTTAAAAGCAGGTGGGGATATAGTTTTGGAGTGGTTGGTGCTATTATTTAATAAATGTATGGAAGAGGGTAAGGTACCTAGGGATTGGCAGAGAGCGTGTATTGTTCCTTTGTATAAAGGCAAAGGGGACAAAAGAGAGTGCAAAAATTATAGGGGAATAAGTCTGTTGAGTGTACCTGGTAAAGTGTATGGTAGAGTTATTATTGAAAGTATTAAGAGTAAGACAAAGAGCAGGATAGCAGATGAACAAGGGGCTTTAGGAAAGGTAGGGGTGTGTAGACCAAGTGTTTACAGTGAAACATATAGGTGAACAGTATTTGGATAAGGGTAAAGAGGTTTTTGTGGCATTTATGGATTTGGAAAAGGCATATGATAGGGTGGATAGGGGGGCAATGTGGCAGATGTTGCAGGTGTATAGAATAGGAGGTAGGTTACTGAAAGCAGTGAAGAGTTTTTATGAGGATAGTGAGGCTCAGGTTAGAGTGTGTAGGAGGGAGGGGGACTATTTCCCAGTAAAAGTGGGCCTTAGACAAGGATGTGTGATGTCACCGTGGTTGTTCAATATATTTATAGATTGGGTTGTAAGAGAAGTGAATGCGAGGGTCTTGGCAAGAGGTGTGAGGGTAAAAGATAAAGAATCAAATACAAAGTGGGAGTTGTCACAGTTGCTTTTTGCTGATGACACTGTGCTTTTGGGAGATTCTGAAGAGAAGTTGCAGAGGTTGGTGGATGAATTTGGTAGGGTGTGTAAAAGAAGAAAATTGAAAGTGAATACAGTGGTACCTCGGTTAACGATGGTCCCCAAACTCGCCCTTTTATGTAAGTTTATTTTTTTAAATGCTTTTGTAAGTGTATTTTTGGGGGTCTAAAAAGGACTAGTCTATTTTACATTATTCCTTATGGGGATAAATTCGTTTGGTAATGGCACTTGAACAGCATTCTGGAACGAAAAAATATCGTTAACCGAGGTACCACTGTATAGGAAAGAGTAAGGTGATGAGGATAACAAAAAGATTAGGTGACGAAAGATTGGATATCAGATTGGAGGGAGAGAGTATGGAGGAGGTGAATGTATTCAGATATTTGGGAGTGGACATGTCAGCAGATGAGTCTATGAAGGATGAGGTGAATCATAGAATTGATGAGGGGAAAAGGGTGAGTGGAGCACTTCGGAGTCTGTGGAGACAAAGAACTTTGTCCATGGAAGTAAAGAGGGGAATGTATGAGAGTATAGTTATACCAACACTCTTATATGGGTGTGAAGCATGGGTGATGAATGTTGCAACGAGGAGAAGGCTGGACGCAGTGGAGATGTCATGTCTGAGGTCAATGTGTGGTGTGAATATAATGCAGAGAATTCAGAGTTTGGAAATTAGGAGGAGGTGCGGGATTACCAAAACTATTATCCAGAGAGCTGAGGAGGGGTTGTTGAGGTGGTTCGGACATGTAGAGAGAATGGAACGAGACAGAATGACTTCGAGAGTATAAATCTGTAGTGGAGGGAAGGCGGGGTAGGGGTCGGCCTAGGAAAGGTTGGAGGGAGGGGGTAAATTAGGTTTTGTGTGCGAGGGGCTTGGACTTCCAGCAAGCATGTGTGAGCGAATTTGATAGGAGTGAATGGAGACAAACGGTTTTTAATACTTGACGTGCTGTTGGAGTGTGAGCAAAGTAACATTTATGAAGGGATTCAGGGAAACCGGCAGGCCAGACTTGAGTCCTGGAGATGGGAAGTACAGTGTCTGCACTCTGAAGGAGGGGTGTTAATAGTGCAGTTTTATAACTGTAGTGTAAAGCACCCCTCTGGCAAGACAGTGATGGAGTGAATGATGATGAAAGTTTTTATTTTTCGGGCCACCCTGCCTTGGTGGGAATCGGCCGATGTGTTAATAAAAAATAAAAAAATAATTTTACTTTAGACCCATGTTATAACTGGAGATGTGGACAGCAGTTGACCAGTCTGAGGTCGGGCTAGGGAAGGGTTAAAGATCTTGGGAATCATTAACAAGTATCATAAAACAGGTGAAATTCAAAATTATATACAATACCTGCCAGAGATGGTTCATTCTTAAGGAAAGGTTTGCTGGTGTTCCTTAACCCTTTGGGGGTCCACAGGCCCTCTCCGAAACTCGTTCTCAGGGTCCCAAATTTTTTTTATTTTTTTTTTTATTTTTTCTTATGAAATGATAGAGAATCTTTTTCCGATCACAACGACACCAAAATTATGAAATTTGATCGAAAACTAACGGAATTATGCTTTTGCGAAGTTACCGGTATCGATGACATTTACGCATCGGCGATTTCGCCCACTTTGAGCCCTATTTTCGGCAAATTCCAATGTTTCAGTCTACTAAAATTATAGCTATTTCGCTAGAATTCCATTTGTTCTATCAATTGAGTACAAGAAACAGCCAATTTACCGATTTCAACTACCCAATAAGATGGTCAGAAATTCGCAATTTGGCCAATTTCACACAAATTTCAAAAGATGCAAATTTCAAAATAGTGTCCAGAATAAATAAGACAGACATTCCTGGCACTCAAATAACATTTTATCTGTTCATTAGTCACGTCTCCAGGCCCCTTTTACATTACTTTTGCTTTCCATTTTGAATTTTTATTCTCACAAAAAATAAAAGATTTACTGTTATGTATACAACTGCATCATTGTAAAAATGGTATAAATAATATCAGCGCACTTGTGCAAGAATATTAGACTACCCAGTTGATGTGTATTGGACGCATGGCGTGATTTGTTTACTCTTGAACATAGGCAAAAATCGAACATTTTCGCTATTTTGCGCTCAGTTTCATACTTGTCATCGTGAAACCAGTCAAAATTATCTCTATTTCTGTAACATATCATCCATTCTATCAAATGAGACTTAAGAAAACGAGAATACAAGCATAAATACCATACGAAAATAGACTGCAAAGTCGCTGTTTTAAATAAAAAACTGTCAGTTTTTTTTCCTCATTATGCACTGTGTGGTGCAGGATTTTTTTTTATATTGCACACACTGACTGCACAGACCCATTCTCTCACATCTAGGCCTACTAGCCTGTTTCTGCTTGATTTGAGGGCGCTAGAATTTAGGCATACTAGTATGACCAAAACCCTGGCGCGTAAGCCGTACTAGTACGGCCAAAACCCCGAAAGGGTTAAAACCAACAGTGGCACATACAGTAACTCTTAAATTTATTTTTTACAACCACCTAAGAGACTGTATATAAAAGCTCTCAATTAGTTATTGCCTTATTACTCTTAAGATATTCTTAAGTTTGCCCAAAATGCTCTGCATAACATATATATATACAATACACTTATTGAAGTTAGAACCTCGGGTATCTTCAAATTTAGGTTAGGCTTTCTGCATGAACACCTAAGTTACTTTCACCTCTGTACCAACATTGTATCATGCAGAAATAATCTTAATCTTAGGGATGGAGTTAGGTAAGACTGAAGTGTGTAAATAACAAAAAGGCACAATACCGTGACTGGAACAATACACAAATAACCCGCGCATAGGAGAGAGGAGCTTATCACGACATTTTGGTCCGACTTGGACCATTTACAAAGTCACACTAACAAAAAAGAGAGGGAGTATATATAGGTCAGCAGACAGGACAAGAGATGTAGTAGGAAAGGATGAAGAGAGGTAGTGGTAGAGGTAGTAGATTAAAAAAAAAAAAGCAGCACTTGGAAGAGGAAAATGGAAGTACAAAAGAAGTTCATAGTAAATTATAGCTACTTCGCTAGAACTCCATTTCTTCTATCGATTGAGTACAAGAAACCGCCTATTTACCAATTTCATCTGCCCAAAATAGTGGTCAGGAAATGGCAATTTGTCATGTAGGGAGGGGGGCAAGGAACTAAGGGATAATTGGGGAATATGGTAGAAAAGGGAGGGAGTGAGTAGGCAGGAGAGGTGAGGTTGACAGGAGCGGAGGTAATGTGAGGTCACTGGTGACTACACCATCACCTCTCATTACCACCTAACACTACTCACCCTCTCAGTACTTGAAATATAAATAATAAAATAAAGTATAAGCATAAAGAATAATAAGAATATAACGGGGACAGTGAATATTACTATTCCACACAAACATAGTTTATTATTAAATTAAGTCCTTGTACAATAATATATTTGGGAACAGGAGAACACTATTGGGTCTAGATAAATGGGGATTGTACATATAAGCAGGGAGACAGGGAATACAATCAACTGACGAAACAGAATATAACTTACAATATGGTCCAGAGGACAGTTCACCACAGGAACTCAGTCACACTTCTAGCCACAGGTCCCAAGACCTACATGAGCACTGCTCCAAGCCAGTACTCTGCCCAGTGTCTCCAACAGTCTCCTCCAGAGAGACTCCAGCACCCTTCTGCAAGAGCTCTGCACACAGGCAGCAGCTCTGCCAAAATCTCGTGCCCAGAGCTCTGCACACAGGCCAGAGCTCTGCCCGAATGACCCTCTCTAGTTGTTTCCTCGGCCTTATATGGTCCTCCAAGCATCCCGCCAATGAGGAGTGCACCACGTGCTTTGACCTGACGCCAAAACCTGACGCTAGTCCAAAAGACGAAGACCTGAGCCTTAATCTGAGAGGCGTGTCTGACAGCTATTTACGAATATGAGGTGTGGCTGATTAGGTAGACCTCACAAGCACACTGACTACATCACAAATTTTCCAATTTCACACAAATTTCAAACGATACCAATTTCAAAATAGGGTGCAGAGTAAACAAGGCAGACATTCCTGGCACTAAAATAACATGTTCTCTGTTCATTAGCCACGTCTCCAGGCCCCTGTTCCATTACTTTTGCTTTCCATTTTGAATTTTTATTCTCACACAAAAATAGAAGATTTACTGTTATGTATACAACTGCATCATTGTAAAAATGGTATAAATAATATCAGAGCACTTGTGCATGAATATAAGACTCGCCAGTTGATGTGTATTGGATGCATGGTGTGATTTGTTTACTTTTGAACATCGTCAAAAATCGAACATTTTCGCTACTTTGAGCTCAATTTCAAGGTAATTGTCATACCAATCAAAATCATCTCTATTTATGTAATATATCTTCCATTCTATCAAATGAGACCAAGAAAACGAGAATATATCAATAAATACTATACGAAAATTGACTGCAAAGTCGCTGTTTTAATCGAAAAAAACGGTCAGTTTTTTTTTTTCTTATTATGCAGTGTGTGCTGCAGGATTTTTTTTATACTGCGCACACTGACCACACAGACTCATTCTTTCATATGTATGCCTACCAGATGTTTTCTGCTTAAATTGAGGCCTCTAGAATTTGGGCGTATTAGTATGGCACCAACCCCTGCTCGTAAAACGTACTAGTTCGGCACCGACCCCGAAAGGGTTAATTAAGAAATTATTATACTCAGTGAACAAGGTATGTTGATGGTAATAATAATAATAATAATAATAATTAATAAATACAGTAATAATAATTGCTCTGAGGCACTTTAAATGTCATAATATTTCATAATAATAAACAGCATTGCAATTTATCAAATGTCACTGGCTGTCATCAGTTATCTGACACTTGTCGGCCTGGTCTGTGCCTGGTCACAAACCGGGCCGTGGGGGCGTTGACCCCTGGAGCTCTCTCCAGGTAAACTCCAGGTAAACACCATAAAAAAAGTGACTGCGACCATTACAGAAAGTTATGTGCTAAACATACTCTTTTTCAGTCAAGTCAGTAAGTTATTCAGTCAAGTCAGTAAGTTATTCAGTCAAGTCAGTAAGTTATTCAGCCAAGTCAGTAAGTCATTCAGCCAAGTCAGTAAGTCATTCAGTCAAGTCAGTAAGTCATTCAGTCAAGTCAGTAAGTTATTCAGTCAAGTCAGTAAGTTATTCAGCCAAGTCAGTAAGTTATTCAGTCAAGTCAGTAAGTTATTCAGCCAAGTCAGTAAGTTATTCAGCCAAGTCAGTAAGTCATTCAGTCAAGTCAGTAAGTCATTCAGTCAAGTCAGTAAGTCATTCAGTCAAGTCAGTAAGTCATTCAGTCAAGTCAGTAAGTCATTCAGTCAAGTCAGTAAGTCATTCAGTCAAGTCAGTAAGTCATTCAGTCAAGTCAGTAAGTCATTCAGTCAAGTCAGTAAGTCATTCAGTCAAGTCAGTCAGTCATTCAGTCAAGTCAGTCAGTCATTCAATCAGGCAGACAGATAGACAGACAGACATGATAAAGAAGCCCAAATTAATAAAAACTGACATATATGGAGAGGTATCCAGGTTGTGTGAGGCTGGGGGCTATACAGAGAGAGGGAGAAGGTGGGGAGAGGGAGGGGTGGTGACACTTTTTTATAGTGTCAGTAAGGGGTCATTCCTCAATTAGCGTCATTACCGACGGGGTCTTAGGACCCTATCTCCGTTGTTAAGTGAGGAGAGGCTGTACTAAGAAAGAGGAGCACTGCAAGGAAGCTAGGGGCCCACAAAGGGTAGGAACAAGAACACAGAGGGGGGGGGGGAATAATAATAATGGACAAACACCCAAGGCAGAAGAAAGAAAACCCAAAGGAGAAAGAGGAAAGGGGAAGAGGAAGGAGAAAAAAGAATCAGGTTAAGTCATGGGTGTTCTGAAGTTTGGAACATTTTACAATGTAATGGGAAAGGAAGGCATCTACATAGACAAATCCAGGACTAAGATTCATACAAGGAAAGTTGTTTATAAGGGAGGATTCAACCAGACGGCGACTTTGAAAGTTAGAAGTAGGGTAGACAGTTTTATCAGAAGACCAGTCAATAGGATGACTGTGATCTCTGACATGACAGAAAAGAGCATTGTTGGTTTCGGCAAGCCTAACACTACTTTTGTGCTCCCTGAGTCTGTCAGAAAGAGAATGGCCAGTTTCTCCAAAGTACTGAAGAGGACAAGAGGAACAAGAAATAGAGTAGACACCAGGAGCATCTATAGAGGGAGGAGAGGTATGAACAAAATTGGGGCAAAGAGTGTTAGTCTGGCGAAAAGTAAGTTTGATGTCTAGGGAACAGAGAGAGTGGTTGAGATTAGAGAGACTGGAAATATAGGGAAGGCAGAGGACAGGAGAGTTCACAGGAGTAGAGAGTTTGGGAGAGAAGAAAGTCTGTTTAGCATGTGAGAAGGCAGAGTCTATGAAATAGGAAAGGTAGCCAAGACGGGAAAATGAATTACGAAGATTGGAAATTTCTGATTCAAGGAACTGAGGATCACAAATGCGGAAAGCACGGAGAAAGAGGGAAATAAGAACACTTTTCTTGACAGAGGAAGCATGATAAGAAAAGCAATGAATGTACGTGCCACTGTGCATAGGCTTGCGGTACACAGAAAAAGCAAAACCTGTATCTGAGAGGTGGACATGAACATCAAGGAAAGGAAGCAAGGAATTAGATTCCCATTCAGCTTTAAACTTAATAGAAGGGGCAAGATTATTAAGGGCATCAAGAAATGGTTGGAAGAGATTAGAGTCATGAGACCAAAGAGCAAAGATGTCATTTACATAGCAGAGCCAGAGTGAAGGGAGCACATCAATAGTAGGAAGGAGAACAGTCTCGAAGTATTCCATGTAAAGATTAGCAAGAACAGGAGATAGAGGAGAGCCCATAGCGACACCAAAGGTTTGAGAATAATATATTTGCCTTGGAAGGAAGGAATTTGAGTCCACACAAAGGCGAATAAGATCAAGAAAGAAATCAGTAGGTATAGGGAGATGAAGTAACCCTTCATTGGCTTTCTCTCTGAAAAAATTCAGGACATCATCAAGAGGGACATTAGTGAATAGGGACTCAACGTCAAGACTAAGTATCTTACAGGAGAGCGAACACGTTTGATGAAGGCTTGAGAGTGACGAAGGTGGGCAGGAGAAAAAGTACCAAGAAAGGGAGTAAGGGTTTTTGCCAGCCAAGAAGCAAGAGAATAAGAGACAGAACCTCTAGAGGATAGGATGGGACATAGAGGAATATCAGGTTTGAGTTTTGGTAAGGCCATAGAAATAGGGCAGAGAGGGACAAATGATATGAAAACATTGAACAAGGTCAAAGTCAGGAGGACAGAGGTCAGAGAAAGTCCTTAGTTTCTTGTTGAAAGTTCTCTTGATGCAATGAAGAGGGTTGGAAATGAGAGGAGTGTAGGTATGCGAGTCAGAGAGCAAGACTTCATCTTTACGGAGGTAATCCTCATATCAAGGATAACTACCGAATTACCTTTGTCAGAAGAGAGGATGACAGTGTTAGTGTTAGATTTAAGAGCAGAAAGGGCAAGTTGATAGCAGTGAGGAAGGTGGTAATTCTTAGAAAACAGGCTATCAAGAGCAGGAAGGAGAGCGCCACGAAAAGTGGACAAGTCAGGAAGATTACGAGAGCGAGACTGACGAAAAGAATCAAAAGAGCTAATCAGGTCAATACCAGCATGAGGGGCAGGTGAAGGGGCAAAGGAAAGACCAAAACCAAGCAGTTCAAGCTCATGTTGGGAAAATGTGACGGAAGACAGATTAGTAACACGTCTCATCTGAGATGAGACGTTGAAGTTTATTCTGTAGTTTAGAAAAATGAATTTGTGAATTCAGGCGAGCAGTGTCAAAAGCAGTGGTAGTGAGAAGGTTACAGAGATCTTGTGGAAGAGAAGGAGAGAGAGCACGTTGATGCAGATGGAGAGTAAAGAAGGCATCTTCAACCTGAGACTTAGTAGAAAGAATGAGCTGTTGAAGTAGGAGATGGGCATGATCAGGAAAGGGAGTGCCCATTGGGTTAGGTTTCAGGAAATGGGAGAAGGAAGGGGGCAAAACTTGTTCAGCAAGACAGTCATGTAGAAAGCAAAGCTGATTCTTACTACTACTGGAAGCAATAAGAGCAGTCTCATAAGAATGAAAGAGGAATTTAAAAGAAGGAAGAATATTAAAAAAGTTGGAAAGAATAAGATGCTTACCTGCGGGGTCCATTAATAACAAAAAGGCACAATACCGTAAGATCCTCTCTCCTATGTGCGGGTTATTTGTGTACATGTGTGTACACATGTATGTACTCACCTAGTTGTACTCACCTAGTTGTGGTTGCAGGGGTCTAGTCAAAGCTCCTGGCCCCGCCTCTTCACTAGCCGCTACTGGGTCACTCTCCCTGCGCCATGAGCTTTATCATACCTCTGCTTAAAGCTATGTATAGAGCCTGCCTCCACTACATCGCTTCCTAAACTATTCCACTTCCCGACAACTCTGTGACTGAAGAAATACTTCCTAACATCTCTGTGATTCATCTGAGTCTTCAACTTCCATCTGTGTCCCCTTGTTGTTGTGTCCCATCTCTGGAACATTCTGTCTCTGTCCACTTTGTCAATTCCTCTCAGTATCTTATATGTTGTTATCATGTCTCCCCTATCTCTCCTGTCCTCCAGTGTCGTCAGGTCGATTTCCCTTAACCTCCCCTCGTAGGACATACCCCTTAGCTCCGGGACTAGTCTTGTTGCAAACTTTTGCACTTTCTCGAGCTTCTTCACATGCTTGGCTAGGTGTGGGTTCCAAACTGGTGCTGCATACTCCAATATGGGCCTAACGTACACAGTGTACAGGGTCCTGAACGATTCTTTATTAAGATGTCGGAATGCTGTTCTTAGGTTTGCTAGGCGCCCATATGCTGCAGCAGTTATTTGGTTGATGTGCGCCTCCGGAGATGTTCCTGGTGTTATACTCACCCCAAGATCTTTTTCCTTGATTGAGGTTTGCAGTCTCTGGCCCCCTAGGCCACACGTACGTGTGTATGCATGTGTACGTGTGTACTTGTACACTGTGTACATGTACCCGTGTGTACCTGTATGCATGTATGTGTACACGTTTATGCCTGTATGCATGTATGTGTACACGTATACCTGTATGCATGTATGTGTACACGTGTACGTACCTGTACATGTGTGCGTATGTGTGTACATGTGTACTCTCCTATTTGTGGTTGTAGAGGTCAGTTATCAGATCCTAGCCCCACCTCTTGCTACTCTCCAGATTCATACTCTTAGCCTCGTGTGCCCATCATACTTGCTCTTAAAACTACGTATTAAGTCTGCCTCCTCCACCTAATATCATTCCACTTCCCAACCACTCTAAGACTGAAGAAATACATCCTGACATCCCTGTGATTCATCTCTGTCTTTAACACTTTGGGGGTCCAAGGACCCTCTCCGAAACTCGTTCTCAGGTGGTGGAGAGTGAGTTGGTAGCTATGTAGGTAAAGTTAAGTACTGAGTGTATTTAGTTTTGGGTGAGTAGGTGGTTTTTAACCCTTTGGGGGTCCAAGGGGTCTCTGAAACTGTTCTCAGGGTCCACGAATTTCCAAAAAAAAAAAAAAAAAAAAATTCTTATGAAATGATAGAGAATCTTTTTCCGATCATAACGGCACAAAAATTATGAAATTTGATCTAAAACTAACGGAATTATGCTTTCGCGAAGTTAGCGGTATCAACGACATTTACGCATCGGGGATTTCGCCCACTTTGAGCCCTATTTTCGGCAAATTCCAATGTTTCAGTCTACTAAAATTATAGCTATTTCGCTAGAACTCCATTTCTTCTATCGATTGAGTACAAGAAACTGCCTATTTACCAATTTCAACTACCCAAAATAGTGGTCAGAAAATGGCAATTGGCCAATTTCACACAAATTTCAAACGATGCCAATTTCAAAATAGGGTCCATAATAAACAAGGCAGACATTCCTGGCACTAAAATAACATCTTCTCTGTTCATTAGTCACGTCTCCAGGCCCCTCTTACATTACTTTTGCTTTCCATTTTGAATTTTTATTCTCACAAAAAATAGAAGATTTACTGTTATGTATACAACTGCATCATTGTAAAAATGGTATAAATAATATCAGCGCACTTGTGCAAGAATATTACTCTCCAGTTGATGTGTATTGGACGCATGTTGTGATTTGTTTACTCATGAACATCGGCTAAAATCGAACATTTTCGCTACTTTGCGCTCAGTTTCAAGGTACTTGTCATCGTGAAACCAGTCAAAATTATCTCTATTTCTGTAATATATCATCTATTCTATAAAATGAGACTAAGAAAACGAGAATACAAGTATAAATACCATACGAAAATAGACTGCAAAGTCGCTGTTTTAAACCAAAAACACTGTCAGTTTTTTTTCCTCATGTACTGTGTGGTGCAGGAATTTTTTTATACTGTGCACACACACAGACCCATTCTATCACATCTAGGCCTAACAGCCTGTTTCTGCTTGATTTGAGGGTGCTAGAATTTAGGCTTACTAGTATGACCATAACCCCAGGGCATAAGCCGTACTAGTATGGCTGAAACCCCGAAAGGGTTAACATCTAACAGTCTCTCCCTGTGTGTGTGTGCATGTACATGAGTGTGTACTCACCTATATGTGGTTGTAGTGGTCAGTTCACAGCCCCTCGGTCCATCTCTTGGCTGGTTACTACTAGGTCCTCTCTCTCAGCTACAACAGCCTTGTTATGCCTTTTCTTAAAGCTATGTTTGGATTCCTCCTCTACCTTTTCACTTTCCAGATTGTTCCACTTCCTGACTACTCTAAGACTGAAGAAATACTTCCTATATCCAACTGAATCATCTGAGTTTTCAACTTCCAGTAGTGCATCTTGTTTCTGTTCACCTTGTCAATTCCTCTCAGTATTTTGTATGTTATCATATCCTCCTGTCCTTCAGTGTCATCAGGTTAAGTTCCCTTAACCTCTCCTCATAGGACATACCTCTTAGTGCCAGGACTAGTCATTTCAAACCTCTTCACTTTTTCCAATTTCGTGATATGCTTGACCAGGTATGGGTTAACTGAAGGGTGTTCCGGGGGTCAATGCCCCCACAGTCTGGTCCATGACCAGGCCTTGAGGTGGATCAGGGCCTGATCAACCAGGCTGTTACTGTCGGCCACATGCAATCCGATGTACAAACCATAGCCTGGCTGGTCAGGTACTGACTTTAGGTTCCTGTCCAGCTCCCTCTTGAAGATGGCTAGGGGTCTGTTGGTAATCCTCCCTTATGTATGCTGGGAGGCAGTTGAACAGTCTTGGGTGCCTGACACTTATTGTGTTGTTTTTTAGTGTACTTGTGGCACCCTTTCTTTTCATTGGGGGGATGTTGCACCACCTGTTGAGTCTTTTGCTTTCATAACTCACGAAATCGTAATGACACGATTGCAAACAAACCATACCACAGGTAGGGATGGAACCTGCAGTCATAGTCATAAAACTTCAGACCGACGAGCTAGCCACTGGGCTAGCTGGGGGGACTTGAGCTAGAGTTCATCACGGCCACGCTGGCAGGAGATTTGTCTGTAAAAACTTGCATTTGTGGTCACAGTGGTGCTTATGCCAACCTTCCTATGGTGTAGAAATATACTTAGTTGGATGAATCTTATTGTAGCCAGCTGACCCAGTGGCTAACACGTCAGTCTGGAGTTTTATAACTGACCTTGGGTTCTATCCCCTCCCATGGTATGTTTTTTTTTTTATTGTTATTTTCATAGGTAGTAATTTCCATGTTGAGGTTTTTGACTAGTCCCTCTAGGATTTTCCAGGTGTATATTATGATGCATTCCAAGGAGTACAGGTCAAGCGACTTCAACTGTTTCCAGTAATTGAGGTGCTTTATTGTACATATACATGCAGTGAAAATTCTCTGTATATTCTCCAGGTCTGCAATTTCACTTGCCTTGAAAGGGGCCATAGGTATACACAGTACTCCAGCCTAGAGAAACAAGTGATTTAAAGAGAATCTTCATTGGCTTGGCATCCCTATTGACCTGATGTAAAAGGTGTATAGAGTCTTGAGTAACTCCTTATTTAGATGTCAAAATGCTATTCTTATATGCTGCAGCAGTTACTCAGTTGATGTGCACCTCAGGGGATATGCTTGGCATGATACTCACCCCATGGTCCTTCTCCTTGAGTGAGATTTGCAGCCCTAGAAAATGCAATCTGCCCATCCCCCTCTCTCCTGCCTTCTATTACCTTATCATACAACTGGAGTTGGTTTGTGACAGGATTTTCTGTCCTTGAAACCATGCTGATTATGTATGAGCTCAGTTCTTTCTAGGTGCTCCACTACTCTTCTGATAATCTTCATAACTTTACATTCTTTCTTTCAACACGTCGGCCGTTTCCCACCGAAGTGGGGTGGCCCAAAATGAAAAACGAAAGTTTCCCATTTTACATTTAGTAATAATAACTTTACATACTATATATATATGTCATTGACACTGGTCTGTAGTAGTATAATGCTGCCTGTCTGTCCCTTTTCTTAAAAACTGGGACTACATTTTCAGTCTTCCACACCTTTGGCAGTTGCCCTGTTTTGATAGACTTGTTGAAAATTGTTGCTAGTAGCACACACAGTGCCTCTGCTTCCTTTCTCAGGACCCACAGATAGATATTATCTGGTCCCACTGTCTTCAAGGTATCTAACTCAAATAGCAGTTTCTTCACCTCCTCCTTAGTTGTGTGGATTGTGTCCAACACTTGCTGGTGCACTCTCCTGCTTTATATTCTGGAAGTCTTATGTCTCCTCTGAGAATATCTCCCTAAATCTTATGCTGAGCTCTTCACAGACTTCCTGGTCATTCCTTCTTCACCTGGACTTGGTTCCTGACTGCTGTTTTCTTCCTAATGTGGCTGAATAACAACTTTGGGTCAGATTTTGATTACAATGCTGTGTCCTTCTCAAATTGCTGTTGAGCCTCCTCCCTTATCCATGCATACTTTCTGGCTCTTTGGCTCAACTCCTTGTTTTTCCTTAGTTCTTTTCCTTCTATACTTTTTCCATGCCCTAGCACATTGAGCTTTGACCTCTTTACACATATGGGTAAACCATGGGCTCACTCTAATCTTCCTGTTGTTTCTACCACCCCTGAGTACGAACTTCTCCACCTCCCTGCACTTTCTGGCCACATGTTCCATAACCTCAGCAGTCTCTCCCTCTAGTTATCTTTCCCACTACACCTCATAAAAGAAGTGCCGAATGCCAGTGTAGTCCTTTTTGAAGTTTGACTTCTCTACCCCTACCTGTGCTGCTTCACTTCACTGTTAATTCCACAAGGTATTTAAATCTCAGGACCTCGTGGTCACTAGCATCGAGGGGCCTTTTGTATGTAATATCCTTTTATATTGGAACCACTCAGGGTGAATACCCAGTCCAGCCTTGCTGGTTTATCCTTACCTCTCTCTCTGGTTGTCTACATCTTGGTGCATGAAGTTCTCCATTCTTAGCCCTCCACATTTCTGGTCCCTCATGTGGCTCTAGGTTTTCTCGGTCAATCTCCTTGTTGTTAAAGTCTCCCATGAACAGTAGCTTTACCCTGCATATGTGGGCCCTTCTGGCAACCTCAGCTAGACTGTGAGTACTCACCTATTTGTGGTTGTAGGGGTTGAGTCACAGCTCCTAGCCCCGCTTCCTCGCAGGCCACTACTAGGTCGACACTCTCCTTTCTCCATGAGCTTAATTGAACCTCTTTTTAAAGCTATGTATGGAGCATGCCTCTACATTACTCTCCAGATTGTTCCATTTCCTAACATCTCTGTGACTGAAGAAATACTTCCTGACATCCATGTGACTCAGAGTTTTCAACTTGCAACTGTGACTCCTTGTTGCTGTGTCCCATCTCTGAAACATTCTGTTCCTATCCACCTTGTCAATTCCTCTCGGTATTTTATATGTCGTTATCATGTTCTCCCTATCCCTCCTGTTCTCCAGTGTCGTCAGATTGATTTCCCTTAATCTCTTCTTGCAGGACATGCCTCTTAGCTCCGGGACTAGTCTTGTTGCAAACTTTTGCACTTTCTCTAGGTTCTTGATGGTGGACCAGGTGTGGGTTCCATACTGGTGCTGCATACTCCAGTATAGGCCTGACGTACAAGGTGTACAGTGTCTTGAATGATTCCTTACTCAAGTTTACCAGGAGCCCATATGCTGCAGCAGTTATTTGGTTGATGTGCACCTCAGATATGCTCCGGTATTATACTCACAAGATGTTTTTACTTGAGTGAGGTTTGCAGCCTTTGGCCCCCTAGCATGTGTGTATACGAATGTGTGTTCACAAATGTATATGTGTGTGTGTACTCGCCTATTTGTGGTTGCAGGGGTCAAGTCATAGCTCCTGGCCCCGCCTCTTCAATGCCTGTGTTTGTGAATGTTTGCATGCGAATGTGTGCATGCACAAAGGTGCGTGCTAATGCGAGGTGCATGCGAGTGTGCATTCGTGAATGTGTGCACATGCGAATGTATACATGCGTGAATGTGTGCATGAATGTGCATGTGCAAATATGTGTAAGAATGTTTGTGAATGTGGGTGTGAAAAAGCGTGTGCGAATGTATATGCTGATGAATGTGTGTGCACCTGAATGCATATGTATGTGTGCAGGCAAATATGCCTGCACGAAAGTGTGTGCACGAAGGTAGGTAGGTAGGTGTATGTGTGTGCACACAAATGTGCACATGTGTGAATGTGTGCACACCAGTGTGCATGCACAAATGTGTGTATGCAAATGTGCACGCATTCAGATTTGTGAATGCATGTGTGCACGCGAATGTGTTCGCATGCTAGTTTTGTACTCGCCTCTATGTGGTTGATTCTCAGATCCTGGCCCAGCCTCTTAACTTGCCATTTTCAAGATTGACTCACTCTTAGCCTCATGGGTCCTTGTACCTAATCTTAAAAATTATGTACAGAGCCAGCCTTTCTCTACTACTTTCTCACCATGATCAGTCCTCTTCCTAGCCTCTCTCAAACTGAAGAAGTGTACTTCCTAACATCACTGTGGATCATCTGTGACTTTAACCTCCAGCAGTGTAGCCGAGCTCCCGTTTCTACTCAAACATTCCATCTCTGTCTGCCTTATCACTTCTCCTTAATATTTTGTATGTTGTTATGTCCTGGTTTTTCTGTCCTCTAATGTCATTAGGTCCAATTCAATTAGCCTCCTCTCTTAGCTCAGGAATAAGCCTTGTTGCATACTTCTGCATTTTCTCCAGTTTGCTAATATGGTTTTTCAAATGCAGGTTCCATACTGGTGCTGCATACTCCAAGATAAACCTAACATATGCTGTATAATGACCCGTAAAGACACTTGTTGAGATTACTAAAGGTACCACTATTTGCCAGACAAGATAAGATAAGATAAAGTTTATTTCTTTGTGAAGGTTACAATGTGTAATTACAATTTTGTTTTGCTAAGTACAAAGAGAGCCACTATCATGCCGGGGCATTTTGGGCAGATTAATCCTAATACAGTGGACCCTCGGTTTTCGCCGAAATTCTTTCCAGAATGCTGCTCAAGTGCCATTACCGAACGAATTTACTTCCTTAAGAAATGTCACGTAGGTTAGTCTATTTCAGACCCCCAAAAATACACTTACAAAAGCACTTACGAAAATACACTTACATAAATGTTCGAGTTTGGAGATGACCGAAAACCGAGGGACCACTGTACAGTGGACCCTCGGTTTTCGTACAGCTCCCAACTCGAACAATTATGTAAGTGTATTTTTGTAAGTGCTTTTGTAAGTGTATTTTTGGGGGTCTGAAACGACTAATCTAATTTACATTTGTCCTTATGGGAACAAATTCATTTGGTAACGGCACTCAAACAGCATTCTGGAAAGAATTATCGATGAAAACCGAGGGTCCACTGTACATAGTAACTAATTAAAACTACACAAGATAGTACAAAGTAGTGGTTAACTGTTTTACAATCTTATTTAAACTTAATACTAATGTGAGGTAGTAAGGTGGAGTAAGGTACATTTAATAATCTTGAAGTTGCACACAATAAAAACAATATTACAAGTTATGGTTCAGGTAGTAATATTTCATAGATTGGCAGAATTAAAAACCTAGAGGTCACATAATAAAACTAATTAGCAGATGTTATGGTTGATTTGGTTAATATTGAGAGATAAAATGATTTTTTAGCAAAGTCCTAAATTTATGAGTTGTCAGGGGATCCTTGACCTGTTCTGGTAGCTGTAGAGGTTATTTGGCTGATATGAGCCTCTGGCTATCAACTGGGCACTATGCTCACCTCAGGTCTCTTTGGGTGAAGTCTGCAGTCTCTTGTTTTCCCTAGTTTACACCCGTTCAAGCAACCACTTGCAATTTATCTAGATCAATTTGGAGCCTTTCCTTATCCTGGAAATGGAAGTGCAATGCCTGCACTTTAAAGGAGGGGTTTGGGATATTAGCAGTTTGGAGGGACTTCTAAACTGTCGTATCTGAGCACCTCTGCAAAGACAGTGATTATGTAGGAGTGAGGTGAAAGTGTTGAATGATGATGAAAGTATTTTCTTTCTTTTTGGGGATTTTCTTTCTTTTTAGGTCACCCTGCCTTGGTGGGAGACGGCCGACATGTTAAAAAAAAAAAATATGTATCAGCAGCAGACAGAGAGATATATGTGATATATCTTGTGCCACTAAAACTACTACTTTTCTTTTTTTTCTCTTTTTCTTCCTTTTTTTTTCTTTTAGCATTACATAAGAACATAAGAAGGAACACTACAGCAGGCCTACTGGCCCATGCGAGACAGGTCCAAGTCTTAAGCCAATGCCCCAACCTAGTCAGGTCACATTCACTTAAGGAAGGAGCACAGCATCTGACCTAGTAGCACAAGCTAGTCAGGTCCAACTCACACCCACTCATGTATTTATCTAACCTATTTTTAAAACTACACAATGCTTCAGCCTCTATAACTATACGTGGGAGTTTGTTCCATTCATCCACAACTCTATTACCAAACCAGTGCTTTCCTATATTCTTCCTGAATCTGAATTTTTCCAACTTAAAGCCATTGCTGCGAGTCCTGTTTAGGCTAGATATTTTTAGCACTCTATTTACATCCCCTTTATTTATTCCTGTTTTCCATTTATACTCCTCAGTCATATCCCCCCTAATTCTACGCCTTTCTAGAGTGCAGATTCAGGGCCCTCACTCTATCCTCGTAGGGAAAATTTCTGATACATGGGATCAACTTTGTCATCCTCCTTTGTATGTTTTCCAGTTCATTTATATCCATTCTGTAATACGGTGACCAAAACTGTGCAGCATAATCTAAATGAGGCCTAACCAAAGATATATAGAGTTGAAGAAGAACCTGAGGACTTCTATTATTTATACTTCTTGATATGAAGCCAAGGATTCTGTTAGCTTTATTTTGAACACTTATGCACTGTTGTTTTGGTTTCAGATTACTGCTAACCAGAACTCCTAAATCCTTTTCACAGTCAGTAATATTAAGATCTACATTATTTAGTTTATATGTGGCATGGTTATTTTCCTGTCCAACATTTAGAACTTTGCATTTGTCTATATTACACTGCATCTGCCACTTCTCCAACCACTGCATCAGTCTAGTCAAATCATCCTGGAGTACTCTAATGTCCTCATTAGAATGAATTGGATGGTCTATTTTGGTGTCATCAACAAATTTGCTTATGTCGCTATTTATTCCCTCATCTATGTCGTTTATGTAAATTGTGAACAAGGACCCAACACTGACCCCTGTGGAACACAGCTTGTGACGTACCCCCATTCTGATTTCTTCCCATTTATACAAACTCTCTGCTGTCTATTTGTCAACCATGCCTCTAACCAGGAAAAAATTTCTCCTATTCCATGTGCCTTAGGTTTCCTCAATAGCCTCTGATGTGGAACTCCATCGAAAGCCTTACCAAAGTCCATATACACAATATCATATTCATTACCATGATCTACCTCCTCAAATACCTTAGTGAAAAAAGTTAGTAAATTTGTAAAACTGTGTTGAGATTTATTAATCAATTTATGCCTTTCAAGATGGCTACGAATTGCCTCGGCAATTATTGATTCCATAAATTTTCCCACTATGGAGGTAAGACTTATTGGTCTATAGTTCAAAGCTAAGGACCTGTGAGGGACACCAAGGGCAGTACAGAGAGTCCGTCATCTGAAAGCAGTGCAGATGAGCTGCCAGTCGTGAGTGCCCAGCCCGGAGGAGAGTCAGTGCAACATCCACTGAGCAATTGGGATGGCAAGCCCAAGGGCAGGGGCCATTGAAAGATCGGACAGAGCTCATTGCCGAAGAAGAGAGGGAACGTACCAGGTCCTCCTGCCATAAATGGCGGATTTCCTTCCAAACAGTCCTTGTAAAATTACTGCGGCCCAGTGGAGGGGTAATGGTAGGAAGTGCGTGTGCGAGGAAGGCCACTTGATAGCCACTTCATTGCCCCGAATACCAACATGGGCAGGTACCCACTGAAGGGAGATGCTCCAACCTGGACTCCACAAGAAACGCTGAAGAAGAAACTGCGTCTGTCGGACGAGGACTCGTAGGGACCGTGGACAGACAGAGCACAAAAGTGCCAGGGAAGATTGGGAATCAGAGAAGAGAACCAAAGGCTGAGGAGGAAGGTGAGCAAGGACAAAATCCAAAGCCTGGTGAATGGCGAAGAGCTCTCCTGCTAGGACTGATTGAGCGGGGTCTAACCACTAGGTTTGACACAGAGAAAGATAAGCAAAAAAGGCAGCAGAAGACATAGAAGGGGGGACGTTCGTGCTGAGCCATCTGTGTAGATGGAGAATGAAGAGCCATACGTGACAGCATGAAACTCTTCAAAGAGAAATGCAGCTATCTGAGGGGGTTCCCTGTTCCTGTAAGGCCAATCCAGGCGGATGTACTGTGTCAGGTCCATCCAGGGGGGGAGCGGAGAGGGGAAGAGTCATCACTGGCGCAGGGAGTGAGAGGTAGGCCAGGGAATGTTGGGCCCTGGCCACAAAGGAAGGCTGAACCAAACGTGGGGGGACAGAGGCTGCCTCCCACATCCATGGAGAGAGGCGGCAGGGGTGAGCACAAGGCAGAGAGGCCATATGATGGAGTCGTAAACTCCCTCGCCGATCTCACTGACGAGAGGGGGACTATCCCAGACTCCACTTCCAAGGCTGCAATGGGGGTGGAGGGGAACACCCCCAGCATACTGCAGATGCCTGAATTCTGGAGAATGTCCAGGTGGCGAAGAGAGGAGGAAGAGGCCGAGCCATACACCTCACTCGCATAGACAAGTTTGCTGCGAAATATAGCTGTATAAAATCTAAAGAGGTCTCAATCCGCCCCCACTTAGTGCCAGAGATCCGGCGCATAAGCGCAGTGCGGCGTGCACATGAGAGGTGGGGGGCCATTATGTGTTTCCTCCATGTCAGAGATGTGCATCCAAGGTGACACCCAACCATCGATGAGAAGAGACCAACGGGATTGGTGTATGTCCCAATGAAACAGATGGAAGAGTAGAGAGGTGTCGTCTAGTAAAGCATAAGACTTGGCGACACTAACCTCCAAACCCCAGGTGGCAGCCCATGATGTTATGCATTGTAGGGCATGCTGAATTTTTTTCTGTGCAGCCAGCAAGGTAGTGGCACTGTACGTAAGGGCCACGTCATCCACATACACCAGGGTATGTACGCCCTGTATGGAAGGGAGATCCGACATTAATACAGAAAAAAGGAATGGACTGAGAACGGATCCCTGGGGCACTCCCCAGTATATAGGACAGGGTGAGGACATCGTGCCACCTACTGCAACCCGGAAGGTCCTCCCTTGCAAAAAGTTGTGCATCCAATGGAAGGGGGCTCCTGCCAGCCCCATGTGGGCCAACTTAAAAACAATCGCCGTGCGAGACACTGAATCAAACGCTCCACGCAGATCCAAAAAGACAGCCAGAAGGAACTCCCGGCTTTTAAACAAAGTATGCACGAACTGCACAAATTGAAGCAGAGTCGAGGGTGGATCGACCCTCACGGAAGCCACTCTGGTTTTCAGGCAAGAGGCCATGTTCCTCAGTCCACCATGAGAGACGGGTGGCCACCAGTCTTTCCAACACTTTACCCAAGCAGGGCAGTAAGGCAGTGGGGCCGGTAAGAGTCTGGCTTGAGAATTGGAACGAGGAGAGAGTGCTTCCACACATCGGGGAAAACTCCTTCAAACCAGCTGGCGTTGAAAATCTCCAGCATAGCATTTATACAAGAGGGGGTAGATTTAGTAAGAAGGAATAAGGTATGTTATCCTCCCCAGGAGAAGAGTGGAAAGAAAGCTGGGAGAGTTGCCACTGTAGTTCATGGGAGCTGAAGGAAGATGCCAGCACCTGGCAGTCAACCTCAGGTACTATAGGGGGCAGGGGACCCCATTTGATCACCTTAGAAGGTAGAGGGGAAGGAAGAGCAAACGTAGGCCCGAAGATTCTAGCAAACAACTCAGCCTTATCCTGAGGTAAAAGTGGTGTTGCACCATCCCCAACAGGGAAAAAGAACTTACAGATCGTGATCCCAACATAGAGTGGAAGAAACCCCATGCCTGATTAGCAGAGGTGCAAAAAGAAAGTGAAGAACAGAAAAAAGCCCATGATTCACATTTTGCATGGAGGAGGGTTCTCCGACAAAAGGCATCAGCCCTTCGGTAGGCCAACTGCAGAGCCCTTGAAGGTCGGCGCCACCACTGTGTCCACGCCTTTCGACGTACCTTCACTGCTTGGAGGCACTCATCATTCCACCATGGAACCCAGGGGTGTGAACGGGAGAAGCTTTCAGAAAGACGGAATGAATGGGAGCCTGCCTCTAATATGGCCCCTTGAAGGGATGCAACAGCATCATCCAGCAGAGAGTCCTGAGGCAGGATATAATCAGAGAGTGTGTGACTATAGCTCGTCCAACCAGCCTGAGTGCTTTTCCACCGTGGACGAATTGCCATCACCGGCACTGCTAGGGCTCCATTGGTTGTGACTGGGAGATGATCGCTCCCCATGAAGGGGCCTACAGAAACAATGGCTGGAGAAAAATACCCATACCCAAGAACGAGGTCCAGGGTAGAAGCTCGCCCTGCGTAAGGATCTACTCTAGACTCCAATCCTGGTGGAGACTAGGCCCTACCTGTGGGATTCACCGATCCCAAAGAAATGGATGGCTCCCAGAAATGGTGCCCAAGGCAACTCGCACGGCTTGAGTTTCTAACACCCCACTCTCATAGGCGCGGAGGGAGAGGGTCATACTCTGGAGCCGGCTACACTCAAGAAGAGCTAGGCCACCACCACCCCCTTCAAGGCGATCCCGACGGTAAACAGTAAAACCAGACACCCGAACAGAATGACAAGGACGTAACCATGTTTCGGAGAGGCCCACTACTAGTGGCTGTACCCCAGCCAGATACTTCCGGAGGTCTGGGAGCTTCCCCAATATGAAACGAACGTTCCAGAGAAGAAAAACAGAGAAGCGGGAATGAATCACGTGTTCGAACAAAGAAGCCCGATGAGGCGAGGGAGAACCGAGAGACATGCATTCACCAAAGAGGCGCCCTGTAAGAAGGAGTGAAGCACTTCCTCCACCAAGATTAGGACAGGACGAAGAAACGAAGCCCAGGCAGGCGGGAGTGAAAAAGTGGAACCTTCAGTAGCGAAGGGTTCTGAAACAGGTACAGGCTGGGGCTGGGGTTGGGGAGAAATGGAGGGGGAGGGGACTTCTGTGAGGAGTGAGGCTCTGGGTCAGGCAAAAGGTCCACTTGAACTGGGTGGGCGAGTCAATTTTGAAGCCGCGCCACCTCGACGAGAGGATACGCATTATGAACGAGGAGGAGCATGAGCAATAACTTCCGCAATCGAAGCTGGGTCTGAAGACACCTTGAGATGATGCTGCCCCGGAGGTGGGGAATGCTCCGAAGGAAGAGAATTCCACAAGAGCTGCAAACCGATTTGAAACAGGGACATCAGCCCTCACAGCTGCGGAGAACAGGTGCCCTGGCTGTACTGGTGTTAGGGAGATGCTCTTAGTGGAGGGAGCTGGAGACGGAGGCTAGGGCTGACGGACTGTGACTGGTTTCACGGACCGTTGGCTGGAGTTACATTCATTGAGTGAAAGAGACTGGGCCCTGGCTAAGTTTGCCAAATCAAGAGCCTGGCGATATGCCGGGCAAGACTGGGACATGACCTTGTGGGTCCCTCTACAAAAGTAGCATGAGGCCGGGCAGGTACAGGCAATGCCGTCTTTAATTACTGGGTGAAACCCGCTACAGTTTGCACATCAAATCTTACCGTGGCAAGACAGCTCTCCATGCCCAAAAAGAAAACATTTCCAATACCAAAGTAGAGGAAAAGTATAAGGAAGGACAGGAAACCTTAGCTTGCCAAAAGTCACAAGTTTCGGGAGAGCAACCCCCAGAAACATACATGAACCATACGAGACGGGGCAGGACGAGTCGAGAGGCTCCAAACCTCTTGCAAACCTAAGCCCCCTGGCTTAAAACCAACTCAGAATGGATCTCCTCATCTGAGAGGGATGAGGAAACCAGCAGCAAGGATTGAGGAGCGGACCTCCCAGCAGACAACATTACACTTACCCAGGACATGAATGTCATTAAGTGGTAAATTTCTGGCCAGAAAAGACTTACGATGGAGCCGGAGCCTTAGGGCAGTACCCCTACCGAGTTGCTGGACACCCCTATCTATGCAGACCTTGCCAAAAGTAGAGCCACTAATGGCATTAGTGACTTCCCATGGATTGGTGAAGGGTGTACCGCCATCCTTGGGACACATAAGAACCACCATCACATCTGGAATAATTCGGGGTGGAGAAGGAGCACAGTCTAGACAAGATGTTGGTTGGCGTTTTGGGCCAGACAGAGGCCTAGCTTCGTCATCAACGTCAAGGGCCCATTTATGTACAGTAGACCGTTATATTACACTGTTTTATTTGGCACGTTTTGGTTATTGCACTATTGAAAAATTGCGGCACAATTTTATACAACACTTTGTAAAATTAACTTAACATGGTTCAGTTTGCGGGAGGGGAAAAAATTTGGAGCATCGCCCACGGGATACTTCCCCAACACAGCTAGGAGCTAGCTGTTTGTTTGTGGATTGAGTTTAGATCTTTTAATTGCCATATCTTATAGCTGCCAAGCAATCATGGCACCCAGTAGACATACAAGTGTTGCTGAAAGTGGCAAGAAAAGGATTAAGCGTTAAAGTCTAGGAGTTACGAAGAACAAAAAACAAAGAAAGGTGCACCACTTAATTTCATCTTAATTAGGTAAAAAGGCCTTACAGTTGTTTAAAGCAGTGTGTGATAAGGAAGGAAAGCCTGAAAAAGTGTGTGTTTAGCACAGGCTGGTTCCACAACTAAGTTGCATAATAAGTTACATAATATTAAGTTTTCTGGTGAAAGTACTTCAGCTGATCATACAGCAGCAAGTAATTTCCCTGCTGAATTGCAGGAAATTATTTCTGAGGGTGGCTATGAGCCACATAAAGTGTTTAATGCTGACAAGACAAGTGTTTTTTTGGAAGAAAATGCAAACAAGAACTTAATCAGTCAGCAAGAGAAAAGTGCACTGGACTTCAAGACAGCAAAGGATCGCTTCACCTTGCGCCTTTGCGGTAATGCGTCAGGTGATTTCAAGTGTAAGCCCATGATTATTTACCACTAAGAATCCTCGTGCTTTGAAAGGTGTGCATAAAAACACCTTACCAGTAATTTGGAGGTCAAACCTGTCAGCATGGATGACAGAGGAAATATTTATTGACTGCTTTAAGGATCACTTTATTCCTGAAGTCAAGTTTTACCTGCTCTCTTCATTCTTGATAATTCCCATACTCATCCACAAGCTTTGCTGGTTGTGACCCCACATATAAAAGTTTTATTTTTACCTCCAAATACAAAATCTTTAATACAACCACTGGATCGGGGAGTTATCAAGTCATTCAAGTGTAATTATACAAAAAAAGTTAAGAAAAACTAGTTGCATCAATGGACTCTGAATCCAACCTGGCAGTACCAAGTTTCTGGAATAAATTTAACATTGCAGATGCCATCAGCTATGCTAGAAGTGCATGGAATGAAGTGCCCCAATCAACATTAACCCTTTCAGGGTTTTTGACATACTAGTGCGTCTTACGCGTCAGGGTGTTTGACGTACTAGTACGCATAAATTCTAGTGGCTTCAAATCGAGCGGGAAAATGCTGGTAGGCCTAGATGTGAGAGAATGGGTCTGCGTGGTCACTGCACGGTAGGAAAAAATTGGGCACCCAGTGGTGCATTGTGGGAACGCCATTTCAGTACACCTTGTCCACCATGCCTCGCGGTAAGAAGCACCTCGCTCCTCGACGGATTGGAACACTTTTGTTCCCCAGTGAG
The DNA here is from genome assembly GCA_009830355.1 of Cherax destructor. NCBI lineage: Eukaryota > Metazoa > Arthropoda > Malacostraca > Decapoda > Parastacidae > Cherax > Cherax destructor. Next base: position 10,512 of record WNWK01010272.1, on the reverse strand, counting down.
AGTTCTAATACAGATGGGGGTGTCAGTGAAGATGACTTTCGAGGTTTTCAGGAGGTTGTGACCGAAACTAATGACCATAATACCGGAAATAGTGACAAAAACCTAGACGACCCTCAACCTTCCACCTCTGGTGCTGTGGCGTCTTGTTCACATTCAGTTGTACCAGAACGAAAGAGGAAACTCGCATTTTCCGGTGTCCAGGACTCAGATGTGAGCAATGGTGATGATAGTGATAGTGAATATGAACTCCAAGCTCTTGAAAACAGTTCCAGTAGTGAGAGTGAAGTGGAATACGTATTCTCCTGTGAAGCGTCAGTATATACGACGGTATATGCGCTCTGGTAGTGTGCCATATGCTATTCCAAGGGCAAAGAGTACATCTAGGAGTACATCCTGTGGCTGTACAACAGGTACAGATAGTGAAAATGAAGATGATATTGTTGCAATTGGGATGAAAAATGCGCATGCATCTGGTGGTGGTGGTAGTGGTGGTGGCAGCCGTGAGGCACCAGCAGTGGGCCATGCTGCCACCCACACCGCTGACTCACCCGACCTACAACAAAGGCCACCCTCACCCACCCGCCACACCAATCTCCACAACTACAACCTTTACAACCACCTGGCAATATCCAGTACCCACCACCAGATTGCAAATGGGATTGGCAGGAAGCTGACAATTTTGTTCCCAATCCCCATCAGTTTAATGAAAGTCAAAGTGGAATATGCCCATCTTGTACACTTGGGAACAATGTCACTGAACTGGAATGTTTTGAATTATTCTTTGACAAACCCTTGATGGAAATTATTGTAAGGAAAAGCAACAGATGCTTCGAGTACACCATGGCAAACACATTACTTTCACCAAAATCATGTCTACACCAGTGGAAAGAAACAACTGTGGCTGAGATGTTTCTTTTCTTTGCCACAATAATGCTTATGCCACATGTGTATAAGCACAGTGTCAACCCCAGGTTTCAGTGATATAATACAAGTGAATCGATTTGTACTACTATTACATATGCTACACTTCTCAGACAAAACCAGGCCTGACAGAAACAACAGGTTATACGTATAAGATTAGGAATGTGTTTGTGCATCTGAAACAGAAATTCAATATGTACAGTGGTACCTCGACTTACGAGCAGCTCCCAACTCGAACAATTATGTAAGTGTATTTCTGTAAGTGCTTTTGTAAGTGTAATTTTGGGGGTCTGAAACAGATTAATCTAATTTACATTATTCCTTATGGGAACAAATTCGTTTGGTATCGGCACTCAAACAGCCTTCTGAAATGAATTAAGCTCGTAAATCGAGGTACCACTGTATTTTTATCCCTTCAGGAAGCTTGTTATTGATGAGTCTTTGATTTTATTCAAAGGTAGATTGTCGTTCAAGCAGTATATGCCAAGCAAGAGGAAACGCTTTGGTATAAAGTTGTTTGTGCTTTGTGATTGCTACAGTGGTCTTGTATTGGATATTATTGTGTACGCTGGAAGTAATACATTGCAAGATACCAGGATGTTATTGGGTATCTCTGGTGATGTGGTTAGAAAAATGATGGAACCATATCTTGGTAAGGGGCATATATTATATACTGATAACTCGTACACAAGCCCCTTACTCAGTGATTTTTTTGCGAGTGAGCATGACAGATGTGTGCGGTACAGTGCATGGAAATTGTAAGCATATGCCTAGGTTCAATGCAGGCACTCATAGAGGTCAGGTGCAGGCATTTGCTGCCAAAGACATCATGGCATTTCGGTGGCATGACAAACAAGATGTCACACTGTTGTCATCAGTTAACCCTAACGAAATGAGAGACACTGGCAGGCTGAATAGAGAGACCAATGAACCCATTCTAAAACCTGCAGCTGTGATGGACTACACCCTCAGTATGCGTTCAGTGGACAAATGTGACATGCAGATTGGGTTTGCTGATTGTATTCGTAAGAGTTATAAGTGGTACATAAAACTCTTTTTCCATATTCTGGACATTTCCATGCTCAGTGCTTATAATATGTATAAGTTGAAGGCCAGAAACAAACTACCATATGGCAAATTTTGTTTGTCTGTGATCAGACAAATAATATTCAAGTACCAAGTAATAGCACCTGCAATAGAACACCGCCACGAAATTATGAACAAATTCCTCTCGTCTGAGGCCTGGTGATCACTTCCTAATAAAACTGCCTGCTACTGCTTTCAAGACAAAGGCTCAGAAGAGGTGCCATGTCTTTTCACATACTTTTGCCCAATTTTGCCCGACTATTGGCCATCCGTGTTTCGCTGCCGTAAGACCTGTCCGCTGCCCGCTTGTCGCCTCCACGCAGGCGTCGTGAGCCAGTCTAGTTTCAATTGAGTGAACATTCATTTCACATTAAATTCATTGTGTTTAGTGCTTGTTTATTGACTGTGATTTGAAATAAGCCACCATGGCCAAAGAAACTTCATAGTGGCACCCTTAGTAAAAGTGACTAAATTGAAGAAAGAATTGAGCAAAGTACCAAAGTGGAGGAGGAAGAGAGAGGGGAGAATGTGCCTTCTTCAGTGATTCTACGATATGTACGATACTAAAGCAGCATGAGTTGATAAAGGCTATAGCACCAGCCAGCGATAGTGTACCATTAACAGTGTAGCAAGAGAGAGAGAAGCAGAGAGAGAGAGAGAGAAAGAAGCAGAGAGAGAGAGAGAAGCAGAGAGAGAGAGAAGCAGAGAGAGAAGCAGAGAGAGAGAAGCAGAGAGAGAGAAGCAGAGAGAGAGAGAAGCAGAGAGAGAGAGAAGCAGAGAGAGAGAGAAGCAGAGAGAGAGAGAAGCAGAGAGAGAGAGAGCAGAGAGAGAGAGAAGCAGAGAGAGAGAAGAAGAGAGAGAGAACAGAGAGAAGAGAGAGAGAAGCAGAGAGAGCAGAGAGAGAGAGAGAGAGAGAGAGCAGAGAGAGAGAGAAGCAGAGAGAGAGAAGAGAGAGAGAAGAGAGAGAGAGAGAGAGAGAGAGAGAGAGAGAGAGAGAGAGAGAGAGAGAGAGAGAGAGAGAGAGAGAGAGAGAGAAGCAGAAGAGAGAGAAGAGAGAGAGAAGACAGATAGAGAGAGAGAGAGAAGAGAGAGAGCAGAGAGAGAGAGAGAGAGAAGAGAGAAAGCAGAGAGAGAGAGAGAAGAGAAGAGAGAGAGAGAAGCAGAGAGAGAGAAGCAGAGAGAGAAGCAGAGAAGAGAGAGAAGAGAGAAGAGAGAAGAGAGAGAGAGAGAGAGGACAGAGAGAGAGAGAGAGAGAGAGAAGCAAGAGAGAGAGAGAAGCAGAGAGAGAGAAGAAGAGAGAGAGAAGAGAGTGAGAGAAGCAGAGATATAGAAGCAGAGAGAGAGAGAGAGAGTGAGAGAAGCAGAGATATAGAAGCAGAGAGAGAGAGAAGCAGAGATATAGAAGCAGAGAGAGAGAGAAGCAGAGAGAGAGAGAAGCAGAGAGAGAGAGAGAGAGAGAGAGAGAAAGCAGAGAGAGAGAGAGAGAGAGAGAGAGAAGCAGAGAGAGAGAGAGAAGAGAGAAGAGAGAGAGAAGCAGAGAGAGAGAAGAGAGAGAGAACAAATTGATTGGAACAATGTGACAGGAAATCTTGAGTTTAGTGACTTTCTTGATACGGTTCAGGATTGTTTTTTAAAATAGTTTGTGACAGAACCAACTAGAGGTAGCAACTTGTTTGATTTGGTTCTTGCCAACAAAGAATCATTAATTAATAATCTTGAGGTTAATGATGAGCTTGGGGAAAGCGATCACAAATCACTTAGTTTCAATATATCGTGGAATTACTCAGATAACTGCAATCAAGTCTCTGATCCAGACTTTCGCTTAGTCGACTTCATGGGGCTGAGAAGCAGAGAGAGAGAGAAGCAGAAGAGAGAAGCAAGAGAGAGAGAAGCAGAAGAGAGAGAAGCAGAGAGAGAGAGAAGAGAGAAAAGAGAGAGAAGAGAGAGAGAGAAGAGAGAGAGAGAGAGAGAAGAAGAAGAGAGAGAAAGCAGAAGAGAGAGAAGAAGAGAAGAGAAAAGCAGAGAAGAGCAGAGAGAGAAGCAGAGAGAGAGAGAAGCAAAAAGAGAAGAGAGAGAGAGAGAAGAGAGAGAGAGAAGCAGAGAGAGAGAGAGAGAAGAGAGAAGAGAGAGAGAGAGAGAGAGAGAGAGAAGAAGAGAGAGAAGAGAGAGAAGAGAGAGAAGAGAGAAGAAGAGAGAGAAAGAAGAGAGAGAGAAGCAGAGAGAGAGAGAGAAGCAGAGAGAGAGAGAGAGAAGCAGAGAGAGAGAGAGAGAAGCAGAGAGAGAGAGAGAGAGAGAGAGAAGAGAGAGAGAGAGAGAGAGAGAGAAAGACAGATAAGCAGAGACATAAACGGAGAGCTAGACGGACAGAGACAGACAGACAGACATACAGACATGTTTGTGTAACAGTGAAAACAAATAAAGCCAAGGCAGTGCACGATCATCAAATGTCACTCCACTGCTGTACTGTCAGCAGTGGAGTGACACTCGTCTTACACCATGCTTCAAGGAGTTTCATATATACTCCCGTGTGTCCTAAACACTGTTGGGACCTATAAATACTATGTACGTATATATTTCTAGACAATAGTATGTGACTAAGGTAGGTGAAAATGTTCACCTGTCAGTGTGTTTGTGACTATTTTAGTACTATTTCATTAACTAATATTAGTGTCAGAACAAAGATTGGCTATGAAATTACAAGAACTACTACAAATTGTAATTATCAGAATAAAAAAATTATATAAATTAAACAAAATGAGGAAAAAAGGTATATATCGGCAACACTTCTGCAAGCGGCAGCGCTTCATGTTGCTGTCAGGTGAGCGACAAACGCCGACTTTGTGGCCTTACATCTCCGTAAGTACTGACTCTTAATTTTTTTTAGATTATTACATGTAAAAAAATGTTCTCTTTATTTAATTTTTTTTTTTAAATATTTGTAGTGCTGGGTGAGAGAACTTAGATCTAAGTTTGGACAGTTAATGGGTTAACACTCCCCTTTTAAGAGGAATGTGATGTTGACTCCGAGTTTAGTGGCTTTGAGATGGATGTGGCCACAAGTGGTCGAGGAAATACAGTGGACCCCCGAGTATCCTTTAAACTTCACTCCAGAAGCCTGCTCAAGTGCCATTACCGAACGAATTTACTCCCTTAAGAAAAAATGTCAAGTAGGTTAGTCCATTTCAGACCCCCAAAAATACACTTACAAAAGCACTTACAATATTATACTTACATAATTGTACGATTTCCGGGGTGTACGTAACTCGGGGGTCCACTGTACAGTGGACCCCCGGATTACTTGGGAATAATTATGTCTGCTGATCTGTCGTTTAAAGACCATAACAAGACAAAGATCACAACAGCCAGGAAGATGACGGGGTGGGTATTGAGAACTTTCAAAACAAGGGAAATAATGCCGATGGTGACACTATTCAAATCGCTAGTGCTCCCCCACTTAGAATACTGCTCAGTGCTGACGGCCCCGTTCAGGGCAGGAGAAATAGCAGAGCTGGAACAAATCCAGAGATCGTTTACTGCTCACATTGAGCCATTGAAACATCTAAATTATTGGGAACGCCTTCAAGTCTTGAACATGTACTCATTGGAGCGGAGGAGAGAGAGATACATGATAATATATACCTGGAAAGTACTTGAGGGCCTGGTCCCAAATCTGCACACTGCCATAACAATATACTGGAGTGAGAGATATGGGAGGAAGTGTAAAATAAACCCAGTGAGGAGCAGGGGTGCGGTGAGGACAATATGGGAGCACTGTAATAACATCCGGGGTCCCAGACTATTCAACATCTTACCAGAAGATATCCGAAACACGGCTGGAACCAATGTAGAAGCCTTCAAGAGGAAACTGGACAAATATCTTCACCAGGTGCCAGATCAACCAGGCTGTGATGGATATGTGGGTCAGCGGGCCTCCAGCAGCAACAGCCTGGTTGACCAGGCAAGCACCAGACGAGCCTGGCCCATGGCCGGGCTCAGAGAGCAGATACTCTCGAAACTCTTCAAAGGTATATCAAAGGTAAGTGCCATTACTGAACGAATTTATTCCCATAAGGAATAATGTAAATTAGATTAGTCCTTTTAGACCCCAAAATTACTCTTACAAAAGCACTTACAAAAATAAACGTACATAAAAGGGCGAGTTTGGAGACTATCATAAACCGGGGGTCCACTGTATCAAAAACCAGTGTGTAATATCCTTTCAGTTTTGATACCACTGGTAGTGTCATCCTGCCAAAATGTCCTATAACCTATGCTCTAAGTAAAGAGAAACAATTCTGGAACGTGTAATATGTGTTTGGCAAGTTGGGTGGCTGGCTGATTGACTTTGGCTGTCTGTATCTCTGTCTGTCTCTGTATCTCACAGGTACATATAAATAGTTTTTATACATAGTGTAAATTACCTAGGATAACCCAAAATATCCAGACAAAGTGCTATGCAGTGGTACCTTGACTTACGAGTGTCCCAACTTACGAGTTTTCTGAGTTACGAGCTGTCACTCAGTCGATTTTTTGCTTTGAGTTGCGAGCCAAAATCCGAGTTATGAACGAGCTTCAGATATAATAATAAAATATAATAATTGCTCTGGAGTGCTTTAAATGTCATACATATTTCGTATAGGTTTGGTAGCTGATATTTAAAGCATTCCAAAGCAGTTATTATTATTATTAATTATTATTATATAAATTTTTATTATTCGACATACCTTGTTCACTTAGTTTAATCATTTCTTAATTAAGCTACCACGAGACACCGAGAATGTAAACACACACACGAACACACCAGCTAACCCCTCTACTGTGAACTTCTTTTGTACTTCTATTTTCCTCTTCCAAGTGCTGCTGCATTTCTTGGAAGAGAAAAAAACAAGAGGAAAATGGAAGAAGTACAAAAAAAGTTAACAGTAGAGGGGTTAGTTGGTATGTTCGTGTGTGTTTACATTGGGGATCCACAATAGGTCTTGGAATGTTTCATCCACAGATATGGGGGAACTACTACAGTGGAACCCCGGCTTACGATGTTATCATCTTACGTTATTTTCGGTAACCGATATTTATAACGTAAGAAATTTGTTTGTGGCTTACGATGTTTGCTTCGTTTACCGACATTCGTACCGGACCTGTCCGCTTGGCGCCCAGCTGAGCGCGCACTCCAGGGAGCGTCAGTGCTATTGTTTACAAGCGAGAGCGACCACCCACCCACACCCACGCATTCATACCAGTATATTGTCATTATTCCACTGCTGTTTTTAGTGCTTGCAACTGCTAAATAAGCTACCATGGGTCCAAGGAAAGATCCTAGTGCTAAGCCTGTGGCAAAGAGGAACAGAAATATATGTACGATAGAAGTGAAGAAGGAGATAATAGAAAAATATGAAAGTGGAGTGCGTATCAGTGAGCTAGCCAGGCTGTATGGTAAACCCTATTCTACCATCGCTACCATTGTGGATAAGAAATATTCAAGTAAAATCAAGGAAGCTGTTGTTGCAAAAGGTGCATCTGTGATCACAAAACAGAGACCACAAGTGCTGGAAAATGTGGAAAGGTTGTTGTTGGTGTGGATCAACGAGAAACAGTTAGCAGGAGATACTGTTTCGGAGGGAATAATATGTGAAAAAGCAAGGCAGTTGCATGATGATCTCCTTAAGAAAATGCCTGCAACGAGTGCTGAAGTGAGCGATTTAAAGCCAGCAGAGGCTGGTTTTACAAATTTAAGAATCGAAGTGGCATACATAGTGTTGTGAGGCATGGTGAGGGAGCCAGTTGTGACAAAAGTGCGGCTGAAAAATATGTTCCTGAATTCCAGGAGTACCTAGAGGCTGAACAATTCCTCCCCCAACAAGTGTTTAATTGTGATGAAACAGGCCTGTTTTGGAAGAAAATGCCCAACAGGACCTACATTACTCAGGAGGAAAAGGCACAGCCAGGACATAAGCCTATGAAAGACAGGCTAACTTTGATGCTGTGTGCCAATGCCAGTGGTGATTGCAAAGTGAAGCCTTTACTGGTGTATCTTTTGAAAATCCCCGAGTGTTTGGCAGATGCGGTGTCAGCAAGTCTAACTTGTGTGTGATGTGGAAGTCTAACAAAAGGCTTGGGTCACAAAGGACATTTTCTTAGATTGGTTCAATGAAGTGTTTGGCCCCAGTGTGAAGAAATATCTATTGGACAATAATTTGCCACTTAAGTGCCTCCTGATAATGGACAATGCTCCTTGTCATCCTCCAAACTTGGTAGAGAAAATTGTGGAGGAGTTTAAATTCATCAAAGTGAAGTTCTTGCCCCCTAATACCACTCCTCTCCTCCAGCCCATGGACCAGCAGGTCATTTCCAACTTTAAAAACTCTATACCAAAGCAATGTTTCAAAAGTGCTTTGATGTGACCACAGACATGAACATAACCCTAAGAGAATTTTGGAAAAACATTTCCATATGCTGCATTGTGTACACCTTATAGGTAAGGCTTGGGAGGGAGTGACTACCAGGACTTTGAACTCTGCCTGGAGAAAATTGTGGCCAGACTGTGTCCTAGAGAGGGATTTTGAAGGTTTTGGGGCTGAGCCTCAGAACCCTGAGCCTGAGCCTGAGCCTGTTTTGGAAGAAATTGTGGAATTGGGCAAGTCTTTGGGGTTAGAGGTGAGTGGTGACGATGTGGAACAGTTGGTGGAGGAGCACAAGGAAGAGCTAACCACTGAAGATCTGCAAGAGCTTCAACAGCAACTGGAACAAGAGAGCAGAGGTCAGCACAATGGTTCAGAGGAGGAGGTGGAGGTGGAACAAAAATGGAAGAATGTGCCTTCTTCAAGGATTAAGGACATTTGTGGAATGTGGAGCAAGGTGCAAGCATTTATGGATGAATATCACCCTAACCATGCTGTTGCAGGCCGTGCTGGCAACCTGTACAATGACACAGTGGTGTGTCATTTCAGGGATGTGTTAAAGAATCGCCAGACACAGAGCTCCCTGGACAAATTTGTTGTTAGAAAGAGGTCTAGTGACTCTCAAGCTGGTCCTAGTGGCATTCAAAGAAAAAGGGAAGTAACCCCAGAAAAGAACTTACCACCTGCAGTGTTAATGGAAGGGGATTCCCCTTCCAAACACTAGCATACTACTCCACCTTCTCCCCTCCTACCGTCCTCCACACATCAACAACTCTTCAATAAATGTAAGTGACATGTTATTGTAAAATATTTGCATGTATTTATGTATTCTTTATTCAATTCTGTATTATTTAATGTCCAAAAGTTCTAAAAAATATTTTATTTAACTACTTTTGGAAGTCTTGGACGGATTAAATTTATTTCCATTATTTCTTATGGGGAAAATTGATTCGTTTTACGATTGTTTCGCTTTAAAATATGCCCTCTCTGACGGATTAATATCGTAAGTCGGGGTACCACTGTATATAGAACAGTCAGTTTCAATATAAACCCTTCTCTGAAACTTTGATAGCTGCAGTATAACAAAAGACACAAAAACTTCTTTAGCATTCCCCACGTCTGACTCAACCTGTGTAAAAGCTCAATATAGCCTCTTCTCACTTAATGACGGAGTTCTGTTCCTATGATCATGTCAGTAAATGAATTTGTCACTAAGTGAGGAGCATAATATAATGGTAGTAGGTTTGTGTCAACCATCTTTGATATTGTTTTAATGTCACCTTTGCACCATTTATAATATTTCTGGTATATTTTTAAATGTTTATACAGTAGTGTACTGCATAATGTAATAAATAGAATAGAGTGGACCCTCGGTTTTTGTCGATAATTCTTTCCAGAATGCTGTTCAAGTGCCGTTACCAAATGAATTTCCTCCCATAAGGATGAATGTAAATTAGATTAGTCGTTTCACACCCAAAAAAATACACTTACAAAAACACTTACAAAAATACACTTACATAATTGTTCAAGTTGGGAGCTGTACGAAAACCAAGGGTCCACTGTACATTATTTAGGAATGCATACTCGTCAGAGATCCCGTCATAAGTCCAAGTTGTCGGTAAACGAGTACGTCATTAAGTGAGGAGAGGCTGTATACACAAAAGGCCGTAAGATCTGGAACTCGCTCCAGCAACAACAATGAACAGAGGAATTTTTTTTTTAGTGCCAGGAATGTCTACATTGTTTATTCGGGACCCTATTTTTAATTGTCAATTTTCGAATTTTGTGTGAAATTGGACAAATTACTGATTTCTGATCACTTTATTAGGTAGTCGAAATAGGTAAATGGGTGGTTTCTTGTACTCAATTATAGAAAAGAAGGAATACTAGCAAAATAGCTGAGAGTTTGGTCAACTGGAATGATGGAATTTTAAGAAAATAGGGCTCAAAGTGGGTGAAACTGGCGATGCGTAAATACCACTGACACAGCAAAATTCGCAAGAGCGCAATTCCATAAGTTTATCATAAAATTTCTTACTTTTGGTTTCATTACCTCCTGAAAAAGATTGTCATTTCATAAGATACTCTTTGACCTTGAGAGTAATCC